>VZSC01003377.1:114695-138163 GCA_013398225.1 Steatornis caripensis | reverse complement strand
GTATGGGACTGGAAAAGTGCTTTCACAGCCTTCCATTCTGTTAAGCAATTCTTCAGAAGTATATTGCATTATGGAAAAGTAGATAATTTAATTTGACTGACCTCCGTATTTTTTTTCTGCCTCTCATTAAATTTAGGCATGAGTGCAGTTTTGTTTTAGAAGAAATAACAAGGGACAATAACCTAAAAAAATGTTTACAGGATGAAGATTGTGGGTGGGCAATAACCACAGAAATAATAAATAAATAAAAATAAATTAAAAGAAATAAATCACAGAAATGAAACCAAGCTCAAATCCTCAAATGAAACTAAAAGCGAGTGATATTTAAGTTATGCAAAAGAAACAC
This sequence comes from Steatornis caripensis, assembly GCA_013398225.1. Lineage (NCBI taxonomy): Eukaryota > Metazoa > Chordata > Aves > Caprimulgiformes > Steatornithidae > Steatornis > Steatornis caripensis. Next base: position 137,817 of record VZSC01003377.1, on the reverse strand, counting down.
AGCTGGAAAAAAAGCCCTGGCAAGTTGCCATCAAATCCCCTCCACGTGCATTTTAGCAAAAAATCTCTTCCCGAACTTTTCAATCTTACATGTTGAATTTATCTTCCGTTCTTAAGAGGGAAAATACAGACTCTACCGTTGTTTACAAACTGCTAAGCTGATGTGGNAAATAAAAATAAATTAAAAGAAATAAATCACAGAAATGAAACCAAGCTCAAATCCTCAAATGAAACTAAAAGCAAGTGATATTTAAGTTATGCAAAAGAAACACAGCTGGAAAAAAAGCCCTGGCAAGTTGCCATCAAATCCCCTCCACGTGCATTTTAGCAAAAAATCTCTTCCCAAACTTTTCAATCTTACATGTTGAATTTATCTTCCATTCTTAAAAGGGAAAATACAGACTCTACTGTTGTTTACAAACTGCTAAGCTGATGTGCAAAGGATGCTCGAAAGCATGCGAAATATTTCGTCTAATTATGATTATTTATTCACAGATGAGTCTGTACAAAAAGCTGTGTTTAAACCTTCCATAGCTTTTGATTCAGACCCAGGTGAATTTTGAAACAAATATTGCAAGTGAAATGTGAGACAGAAGCTGAATTTTATATCTACTGCAAGTGTACAAGCAAGGCATAAACTACGCTGTGGAGATTAGACCTTTAAATTGTATTATTTGAGCAAAGAGTTTTTAGAGAAGTACAGACATATTTTATTTGACAATATTCAGTATCTGAATCATTAAAAATGTATTCCATGATCACCATAAATAATTACCTTGGCGATTCCTGTTTCTGTTTATGCTTGCAGAAAATCGAGTGAGGACAAGGTTATTTTCTTGCATTTATTCCTTTGAAAATATATCTTAATGAATTCCTGTTGGCCTTTTATTCCTATGTGAATCGACTCTGAATAGCTCACTGTAAGTACTCAGCTGAAATTCAAGCTGTGCATGCAGATTTGCTGTACAAAGATTGCACTGATTTCTTGCCCTGATTGGAGGCTTTTCATAAACTACCAGGACATCAAATCATGTGGAAAGAGGTAGCAACTAGATTGGATTAGGCAAGTTCAGAAAATTTCAAACCTCTCCTGTCCACACAAGCCTTGTGTGCAGGCTTCTTTCCTAGAAAGAAACAAATTAAAGGCAAGATTTATTGGTTGGATGGAGAGTTTGGGTTTAATTCCACCCAAAGGAAAAAAATTCCCACAGCAGTGGCTGTGCTGCTCCAGAAGCAGATGCGTCCCCCTCTGGACTCTCCAGCTTCAACAAAACCTTGAACTTAATGAGCCTACTCAATGTCTTCAGTGATACAGGCATGTAAGGCTGGGATAAATGGAGTGTGATTTAACTGTCTGGGGCTTTGGGGGTTTCGAAACTCTCCTAAGCAGCATCACGTATCACACCGGATGTGTTCATTCTTACGGGAATGGTTGAACATAGGAACACAGAACTTACTTTCCGCAAATATTTGCGTGAAAACACATTAATGTTTGCAGAAAACGAAAATAGAAAGGATCAAGAATAGCCAGTGTACGATAATTCTAATGATAAACAAACAGGAACTTTCGGAGTTAGTTTTTTATCTTCTAGCAGCTAGATATCAGCCCTGAAATAAAAAAAAAAAATCTCAATAAAAGCTTTATTTTCCTTAAGGTTTTCATTACTAGTGAACAACTATATGTTAAGGAATCTATGAACGCAAAATAATGTGCTACATATGAAGTCATGGTGCAGAAGCTAAACAGCATGAACTTTAAAATATTGGTAGGTCCAATGGACACATCTCATTTGTTCAGCATCTTCTACTTCCTTTTCATTTCATTTGGTGTCTATAAGCTGTAGACTGAGTCTTCACCTGCTATACATCTGCTTCACCTGCAAGTAAAAAAACCCCAAATTTGCATCAAAAAAGCTGGTTTTAGATCAAGTTTTACTTCAGTATGCACACTGTTGCAATGCTAGAGGTATCACTGCATACAAGAAAGACATCAAGATACTGAGTTCTGTGTAAAAATCTAAATAACAATGCAAAACCAAAACAGACAAAGTTACGTATCTTTTCCATTTTATGAGTGACTGGAGAACTAGTGAGCGTTTAGTCTGTGAAAGACTAAAGGTTGAGCACAGCAAAATGAAAAGTCTTTTCATCGGAGTATTTAAATCAGTTTGGTTTTGTTCAAGTTTGGGGGATTTCTATATTTGATCTCTTAACTTTTGTGCGTGGTGAACATGTTGAACAAAGAGCATTAATATTTATAAGAAGTAGAGGTGTTTGGGTACTTCTCAGAAATGGAAAAAATATATTTAAGGGATTTTAGCATTAATATATGCAACAGCTACAATTTAATTTGAGAGCCAAATGAGTAATTCTGAGGAAATATGTAGATAGTCTTCCTCACCTTAACAGTCTGATTTAATACTGTGGTTACATTTAGGGTAGTGAAAATATATCTCAATGCATAGCTAAAGGTGTATTAATTTTCATGGTTCAAGTAATTTGGTTTTAAATTTCTTTTGTAAGGTTTAAGCCATCATGCGTTTAGGAACGTGTTAGCTAAATTGACCTGTGCAGTGATAATGTTAGTCCACAGCTCCTGTAATTGAAACACATTGCATAACACAGTTTTAAAGATGGAATATTTCTTGGCTTAGACGTGTTCTGATTGTAAGATCCGATTCAAAGCAATTTCCTTTGGGAGCTCTAGTCTCAGATGCATCACATTTTTAAAACCAACCTCTCATCCTCCCAAAGAGCCGCGTGAATTTGTCGCATCTTTTCATTCTGCACAAATTCGTAGAGTACAGGAATGGGCATGCTGCTATGATTTATTTATCAATTAATGTGCAAGTTTGACTGAGGTTAAAATAAATGTTTGAAAATGAGCAGCAAATGGTTGAAGTGATCATAGAGCTAGAGACGCAGGAACACGTCTCAGCCTCTGATGTGACTAAGCAAGAATTACAGCTAGCTCATTGAAAAAGTAATTTTTTGTACAAAATGGTTGTGAAGGGAAATTTGAAACTGGATGTGATCACAGCCACTATCTCTTATCTCTCTGACTCTGCAGAGGGTCTGAAACAATGGCTCCGGGCAAAGGAGCCAGCGTCACTCTTGCNAATGGGCATGCTGCTATTATTTATTTATCAATTAATGTGCAAGTTTGACTGAGGTTAAAATAAATGTTTGAAAATGAGCAGCGGATGGTTGAAGTGATCATAGAGCTAGAGATGCAGGAACACGTCTCAGCCTCTGATGTAACTAAGCAAGAATTACAGCTAGCTCATTGAAAAAGTAATTTTTTGTACAAAATGGTTGTGAAGGGAAATTTGAAACTGGATGTGATCACAGCCACTATCTCTTACCTCTCTGACTCTGCAGAGGGTCTGAAACAATGGCTCCGGGCAAAGGAGCCAGCGTCACTCTTGCCAAGTATAAGCCATTTTCAAAACTCGTTTTTGATGTGTAGAACAGAAAAAGAGAGGAGGAAAAAGGCCAGTAAACCCAAATCTCCTCTATTGCCATTTCAAACCCGGAGAAGCAGCCCAGCCACAGTGCTGCAGACGCTACGTGGGAGTTGCGGCAGTACCTCCGCCAGCTGCCCTAGCCCACGTTTCCAGTCTCTTCAGCAGCATACCCGCCTTCATTTCTTTCTGGTTTCACTTCAACGAGGGCCAAGTGACTCACAATACGAGTTATTTCATGACCAGCAGAAGGGCGTTCAACCAGCACGTGCTCTGCGGACGGCTTGGTGCGGCGGGCAAGGCGAGTGCGTGAAGAGGAGTGACTGGTTGAATGTCAGGGGGTGCAAAAGGAGGAGGGAAAAAAAGTGCTCTTTACGTTTTGAACAATTTCTCTGTCCCGCTTCAAGATGGGAATCTGAGCCCGTGCCATCTGCTTCCCTGCCATGTGCTAATTCCACCCAGGATAATTCTTCCTGTGGCTGTATTTTGATGGGAGGATTTCTGAGCTCTAGCAGCTCTTAATTCTAGTTCAAATATTAGTGCCAGGCAGCCCATGGAGAGGAAAGATCTCATTATTTTTTGTTAGGATTCCACATTTGGCAGGAGCTGTAGCAAATGAACTGTAAAGGGGCTGGTAAAAGGGCACATCATCATCGTGACATGCAGTTCACACGTTGCTTATGTTAAAATGCCATTAGTTCTCAAAGGGGTTGTACTAGGCAGACAGATTTTGGAGGCTTTCTGAGCGGATGACAGACGGTCTTACAGACACTTAAAGCTTTCAGCTTCCAGGTATTTCTGAAACTCAACCTCCCTGAGCCCCTGGTTTATGTGGTGGAGAGCTACCCTCGGGTTTGAAGTGCCTGCAAATCAAAAGCTAGGTAACCTGAGGAAGCAAAAGGTCAGAAGAAACGGAGGGATTTAGGTACTTCTCCGAAACAGTAAAAACCATATATTTAAAGGATTTTAGAAGATTCAGGATTTCTTTATCTACTCTTGTTTTCCAGGTGTTAAAACATCAAAAATGCCACAGCTGCAGTTCACAGCAGGGCCGAAGGGAGGTTAAATTAACCTCCAAACTCACAACAGGAATGGTTGATTCTCATTTGTGAGCTGTGAAAGTGCCAGTTTATTCATTTCTAGGACTTTATAAGCAGGAGGTGAGAACAAAGGAAGAAAGGAAGAACCATTTGGGTTTTTTCTGAGATAGAAATTAATGTTCATCAACTCATTTTCTCTAGTGACTCATTGAGACAACAAGAAAGTAGAAGCGTCTCATTTGCTCTGCAGATCAGGACATAAATGTTCTATCTCCATGCCACTGTAAGACAGAGGCATTGCACATCTCTTTTTTGGAGTTGCCTGGCTGTTTTACTGTGCCTAAGCATAATTTTCCAGCATTTTTGTGTTCTCTTAAACACAAGCATGCAGGCAGTTAAGCTCTGTTGCTTCTACTGCAAGTGCAAACTCAGAAATCTTCACTGAAGTCAGTGACCTGGTGTAAACCGAGATCAATAGAGAACACACAGAATTTAAAGACACAAGATACAGCTACAAAACGGCAATAAAGCATGAGTATGGTGATCGTGGAAAAACTCTTGCCTGTGAGCTTTGTAGCACTGCTGGACGCAAGAAATATTTCAGCACTCGGGAGAGTTGGGATGCAGGTGGGACGAGAGTGGGCGTAAATAAGTGGGAGGTGAGAAGAGGCTTGGCTGTGATGAACTTGCCCTTAGCTCTTCGGCACCTACGTGAGAGCTAGCAAAGCAGACGTATGACTGAGGACTGCTTTAGTCCCTATCTGCAGAGTAAGTTTTCAGGGACTGAAAATGGGAGGTGTAAGATGTCACATCTTTGCCCTGCTGACCAGCAGCACTGCTCCTATCAGACAGGAAATCTCCCGGCAACACTCTATCTCCTGGCTCCGTGTTGATGGTTAGGTGTAGGATGCCCCGTGCCAGGCTATGAAGCTTGAAAGGCGGGAGACGTGGGTGAGCACATGCCAAGGCCTGTGCTGCTGTCCAGAGCACTGCACGAGGGCAGTATTTTGGTTTTATGTGTGTTTGTTAGACAGGCTCTGTGATTTTTTGGATGTGCACTGCCCACAGCAGCAATCACTTAATGCATCATTAGATTTTGCAATAATTGGCTAGCACGGACTCCTTTACAAGAGGAGAAGTGATTTTCCTGGCATCACATTTCATATAAGCGCACTATTAGTCATATGCCATTGCTGGTATATTTGCCTTGTTTGTTGTCTAATGTTTGAGGCGAATGCTATTTAAGATTTATTTTGTAATTTTCACTATGCCAATGTAAAACATAGAGTTTGTCGCCATCAGGTTGGAAAAAAATTATCTCTTGATGCAAAAAGGGTGTCAAGATTTGAAACTTCCCAGTGATANGCATCATTAGATTTTGCAATAATTGGCTAGCACGGACTCCTTTACAAGAGGAGAAGTGATTTTCCTGGCATCACATTTCATATAAGTGCACTATTAGTCATATGCCATTGCTGGTATATTTGCCTTGTTTGTTGTCTAATGTTTGAGGCGAATGCTATTTAAGATTTATTTTGTAATTTTCACTATGCCAATGTAAAACATAGAGTTTGTCGCCATCAGGTTAGAAAAAAATTATCTCTTGATGCAAAAACGGTGTCAAGATTTGAAACTTCCCAGTGATGAATGACAGAGGTACCAAATATACCTTGTTCCTGTATATCACTTTTTTGACTATGATGTGCTTTTTATATAACATCGTGGGCTTCGTTCTTGTCCCCAGAATACCCTTGGAACTGAAGAGTGCTAGCCCAGCAATGCTATTATGCTGACAAAAAGATTTTAATTTTTAGACAGTTATAAAATATATGAATGCAGGCATAATGTTTTAGTTGCATAATGTAATACCAGGAATAGCTCAGCAGTCATCTTAATCAGATCATCATTCACTCAAAATCCCGATAATTTGCAGTATACCTTGCCTAAATGGTGGTCAGAGAAGACACTGGTGAGGTCAGTGATTAGTGCTGATGCTGAAAGCTGGCACTCAGTAGATGGGACAGTAATTACGAACTGTATAAAACTTGAAATATTTTACATGAGAAGTTGCTACAATCTGGAGGTCTTTTTTGGTTCCTATGAATTCTCATCCACTTACGCTCGTTAATGCTTTCTGACTTTAACAGGTCCACAAATTAAAGGAAGAGCTGTCTTCAAATCATCAGCTCTCCAGTCTTTTTGAGTTAATAGAGTTGATATGAAGTCACTGTTTTCCAACCTTCCAAAATCTGATCGGAGCTCTGAGATGACATTGCACCACATCTGTTCCATTCAGTTATGCCCGTTTAAAATAATTAGAATAGAAATTCCTCCTTGCTGAGAAAACTCTGGACAGCTGGCGTCTTCCCTTTAACCTGCATAAAACTAAGAGGCATCGCGTCTTTCTTGTTAGCAATTCTGCATAACATTTCTCCTGCCGGTGCAATTGAAAGCACCTGGTTGCCTGAAGTAAGGTCAGGAAGATTGGAAAGATGAACAATTATGCTGTGTGCTTTTTTAATAATGCAAATATAATTGATAAGTGAAAGCACTTATTTTTTCATTGCAAGAGTAGTTACAGAACTATCTTGGAGATTTTCTATATTGCTGAATAATGATTGTCTAAATTATTCCCGTCATCGGAAAGATGCTTACAAAAGTTGTAAACATCAAGAACAATTTTAGGTTAAAGATCTAAAGAAAAACTGTTAGCTGAAAGCTTAGCTCATCAATAATTCAAAATAGTTCTGGGGAATGTAATCTATTTATTGGCGATGCTTTATCTAAAACTGCGCGTCTGTATGCGTTTGATTTCTCTTCTGTGCCACAAGGTGTCATTGCTTTACCAATATCAGCTTTTCAAAGCCACCCTACAGGAAAACATGCAAGAATTCCTTCGCCTGGCGTTTGTTTTAAGAACTTGGAAACATACACAGATAATTATCCAGTTTTTAGCTGCTTGAGGAATGTCGAAAATGGCACCCTTTCAAAGACTAAATCAGGAAGATCTCCTTGACACCTATTAATGTACCAGCGAGCTTTCAAAGCCTTCAGGCCAGTTTGTTTTTCGCTTCCTTGTGTAAAGGCATGCCGTGCGGTCATTCGATCCCCTTACCTTGATCTGTGGTAAGGAATTTTATTTTAATTCTATTTCGGCAGCTTGGAGGATGAGACGTGGCATTTTGGCAGAGCTGGGTTTCTGCCACACCCCAGGGCAAGGGCAGGTTCACAGCGGCTGCATCCCCCTGGCCTGGCTGCTTGCCCTGGGAGGGCTGGCCCGCTGCTTGCTTGATGCCAGGACGTGTGCAGTTGTACTGGTATTATTAATGCAGCACTTGGTATGACGCTGAGCCTGTTACACAGACATCAGGCAGGATACCGTAAAAAGGAAATTCTACTCTTAAGCTCATATGGGAAACAAATGGGCTCGAGCATTAGTACTATGATATTTTTTGCAACTGCATGAGCCAAATAAAATGCCAAGAATATTTATCCATTCAGGAGATTTTCCAGATAGGTACCTGGCTAGCAAAACGTGGCTAAATTTTTCAGAGAAAGCCTGGGGAGGGGTATCCATCACTTCTACAGGGCTTGTCTGGTGCAGTGCTGGGAGCTGGCTGCTCAGCTGAGATTTCCCCTCCGTTCTGAATGGGAAGCACAAAGGGAGCTGCTCAGCCGTTGTGCTATTTGCTCTGTGCTCAGGGCAGCCAGAAGCACTATTTCAAAACGAGTTCATTATGCAAAAACCTTCAGAAAAGCTAGGGGATGAAAGAGAGCGGGAAAAGGAGGGAGCAACAAGAGTTGGCTCACAGATGCAGCAGGAGAGACCTGGCGTTTACTTGCAAGGCTGGAAGAAGTGCTGGGGAAGGGAATGCAGCAAGGGAGCTGTAAGGGAATGTTGTGCAGCAGATGAGGAGGTATTGTTCGGGATTTTCTGCTCAGATACTTATGACCTTCGAGAGGACATCTGAGTTTCCTAACATGAGATGGTCGAACAGAAAACTTTGATGTGTTAATAGGATCTTGTTGGTATATTACACAGGCATTCAGTGTTGAGACCAAAGATGATGAGCTGTCAGTTAAGAAGGCCAGATACAGCCATCCTGTGTGTATCCGTAGATTATAAAGCTAGCAACATACTGCTGTAATAAAATAAAACAAAAAAAAATAGCAGATATCCTAGATGTTAAATCATATCACTGTCAGCTGAAAATGGATGTTAAAGATGTTGAGTTGATCCTTCATTTTGTAAACTGTCTTGGAAATCTCAGCGGACCTTCCAAAACTTCAAAACTATTGGAAATGTTTCTTCATCCTGGGGTGAAGATTTCTCACAGAATGGCATATGAAAGTCTTGCTGGAAATTGCTGTCTAAATTATTACCTTTTCCATGCATAAATAGTGACACTCTCTGAAGAGCATTCAAGTATAGAAAAGAGGGAATTTATCCACAGGATTTTGCTGGATTATAAAAAGACATTGGGCTATGTACTCGATATCAGCCAGATTGCCATAGAGAGAGGAAAATATGGCTCTGTTTCTTCAACTTTTCTTGTGAATTTTAGCACTCGTTGAGTAGAGATACTGTTATTGAGCAGCCAGAGAGCTAAGCTCTTATTGAGGATCCTTTCTGTAATTCAGTATTGATATTTAAAAAAGTCAGTAGTAAAAAAGCACACAGATTCTTCTTTCTGGGACTCCTGCATTTCTTTTCCTACCAGCGAATGTACCAAATAAATTTTTTTGTCTTTGGTGTCGTATGCAAAACAGACCACACTTCCCTACACAATGTCTCTTACCAGAAGCTTCTGTGGTTGCCATCATACAGCATTTGCCAGCTGCAGCAGCAGTGAGCAGCATGGCATCCATTGCACCGCTGTCTGCTGGTGTCTCACCTGGTCCTGCGTTCAGCTCACACCTTCTCAGGCAGGTTTCCATGTTTAGCTATTTCACCCTGCTTTTATTTCTACTTTCATTAGGTTTCACTAGCCAACATATGCATGCTATTAAGTGTTTAAACTGGAAATCAGTGTTCACGAAACCCAGTGTCTACAGTAGCGACAGTTAAATCTCGTACTGGCAGACAGGGCATGGCTCATGTCTCTGGGATGGGAGGTAACGTAGGATCTTTCTGAGCTGTGTGAAATCTTTCCCCAAGCTGTCAAAGGTGCCTATCTCCTTTACTAATGATTCCCCAAATGTTGCTGTCTTCATTCTCTTTTCAGCTCAAACCGTAAGCTGCGGCTATCTTTTTCCCATGAGATAGCTAGCTTGCTTTTCATGTAAACTGCACCTCAAACCAAATGGAAAATAATAAATAGTAATAACATTTCTGATGGAAACTGCCTTCCACAAGAGGGTTCAAAGTATTGTGTAGTAGTTACGAAGGTAATGTCTCATCCACCATAAAACCCCCACCAAACCAGGAGCTTTTATCGCGCACTTTATTTGTTCAACCCCGTAAGAGGGGAAACTTCAGCCTTCTCTTTTGGCTCCTCGTGTGCCGGTGTGGATGCGGTGGCAGCTGTGGCTCTGGCCACCTTTTGCAGCTGTGACTGTGATGGTGTGGTGGGGATTTGCGGAGCGGGGCCTCAGAAAGCCGCATGGTTGCACCCTTCCTGGTGACACCATCTGCTGCTGGCTGAAGGTCACAGCACGGTCTCTCTTCATCTGCAACCCAAGCCCGAGCACTGCTTCAGCCTTGCTGGAAACATTTATCTGTCATTCAGAGCAGCAAGGCAAAGCAACGCTTGTGCTCCTTGCAGGGCTTGACAAACCTCATTTTGTAAAGGCTTTTTGCATTTGCCAGATTTACAGTAGCTGGTGAGGAGCTGTTTATGCAGGCGCAGCTTGGGCCCTGAATATCTTCCAGGCAGTGTGTTATCATGTACTCGGTTTGTATAGCCTGCTTTTTACACAGTGGGTATTCAGTAGATTCACTGAGTACAGTCAAGCTGCTACGCTTCAAAGAAAGGGATAAAAAAATCAAAGTATTATTTGTCTTTTCAGAGTCTTTCCAGGCTAAACAGGCTGCTCCCAGTAGCACACGACGACAACATTCAATGCTCAGTCACATCTTGCTCTTAAAATACGTATCTGTGTACAATTACCGCTGACTACGGTGAGGGCTCTCACGAGTCATGGCGACACGATGACAGAAATATCGGGAGAGTGAGTCTGCCCAATTTTGGTACATCCTTCATCACGTCATGTAAAATATCAGGAAAGATCTGTGTGGACACTGAGTGCAGAGACAAGTGGGATACAAATTAATTTCAACATGAGGAAGAGAAAGTCAGTAAGATTAGAGGGGACTGTCCTAATAGTCAAGTTTTGCACTCACTAGGTTTAACCTGCTTTTTTAGCTCCAAACAGACTGTATTGCTTAACTGGACAAATGAGCCAAGTGGATGATTTTAATCTGTGGAAAAGACTAAGAGAGAATAAGATGACCCCTTATAATATCTCAGTATAAAGAGGCTGTTTCTGAAGACAATTTAAAAACCAGTGTCTAGTGACCAAATTATTTTTCATTCTTTTCCTCTGTCATTATGTTAATTGAGAGATACAAATGCTCATCTACCAACTTCTCAGTAATGTTCAAAGGGACTTAACTCCTGGTTTTGCCTTTGAAAATCTCCCCCCATGATAGCTAATACGTATCCACCAGTCCTTCATACTCGGCATTTATGACGTGCCCAGTAATCCCTATCTTCTCCAGCTTCTGTGCTGACAAGTGTTAGCCTTATATTTAAAAAAATTAATAACCACAGGGACACATTTCAACTTTACAAAAGCTCAGGATCGTCTTGGTTTCCCACAGCAACCATCAGGAATCCTGGAAGAAAATGGGTCAAATGAAAACATTGTATAGCAAAAGTATCATAGTGTTATTTCTGGAAGACGGCTGCACGGTTGTTAAGATGGGATGTGTTTTACACACCAATTCCTCTAAACTGTTCTAAAGTTTAGAACAAATCGTACTGGAGGAATACTTGAGTCATTTTGGATAGACAGCAAAATCAATGGGTCAAAGGAAAGCAGTACGTACTTTCACTTCTGCATGGCGTTTTAGCGACACATTTTCTAGAAACTTACTCTCAAAACTAATTCTAGTTTTCCTGGTTGGGACATTGTCATAAAGATTATAAATCTGAAGGTTAAAAGCAACCTTTGGTGCAGATACTGCAAATCTGCAGGTATTGCAATATTGCAAAATATTGATCTAGGAACAACAGGAATTTAATTTTAAGCCGGCCTTCTCTAACAGTATCCTTGGTTAATAACATGTGAATACCTTGCAGCTTCCTATTGCTTTTATTGCTGCCATTTGCTATTTCATCACAGAAGCATTAGGGAGAATCTGTATGTTCTAGAGAACTACTGTATAGAAGGCAGGGAGCAGAGAAGATTTTTTAAGATCCTTACCCAAAGCCAATCTGTTCTTTGCAAAGGGTAAGCTAAATATGTTAGTGAGCCATGCTAACTTTTGAGAAAGTGTGAAACATAACAAACAGGGTTTAAATAGACCAGGTACTTGGGCAGAAAATAAAGTAGGCCTAAATTTAGAAATACTTTGGTTAATAAATCAAGGGAAAATCCCAAATTTTCAACAAAGTAGATCATGCTTGAGGAAATACGCAAGTTTAACATTGCCACCTTATTTTGAGTAGGAATTGATCACAATCTATTGAATTCAAAGAGGAGAGTAAATGTTCCTCTTGATAAGCTGACAGATTGGATTTCAGAACATAGGAGCTAGCTTTATAAGCTCAAGAGAGCAAAACTCTTCTCTCCGTATAGTATATTGCTTCGGTTTTCCTCAAAACACTTCCCGTGGGAGAACACAAGCAAACACCCTCTGTAGAGTTTCTAATTTTTGAAACGTCAGCTGCTTCTGCTTTCACTGGACTGAATAGTGTGAAGCGTTGTCAAATAATGGTTTTGTTTTGTTTTCTTTCTTTTTTTTTTTTTTTGGCTGGAAGGCATCATCATACCCAAGTCTTTTATTTCCAGTTACATGCATTATGAAACAAAGCCAAAGATGACCTCTTTCTTCTGCTGGTTTTGTTCAAAATCGTTGCAGAAGAAATGTGACATTGAAGTTTTAATTTGTTTATTTCGTTTTTGCTAAATGCTTCCTCTGTCCTTTCTACGCTTCTGTGTTCTCTGGTCACAAACACCACTTACTGTCTACACAGTTCTTCCTCTTCCCCTTTGGCTGGCTCCCAACTTAAAACCTGTTTCCCACCAGGGAGCAGCCTGGACTGAGCGGTCCTCTCTTATGGCACTGAGTAACTTGTGCCACAGGGCACGTCCCCCTCCATCACCGAGACCTGCTCACCCACCATCCCAGCTCCACAGAAATACCCCCACAGGTCTGAGCGGATGGGAATGGAACCTCTTGCTTCTCACAGACTCTCATCCAGACTCTCCTCATATCCTGTATCACAAACAGGGATCTTCATTCTGATCCATGTCTTACAGGTATATGAACTTGAGGTTATTTTCTATGCAAGATTTAATACAAAGAGCGCGCTATTCTGCTTTTACAAATACACAGGAAAGAAATGAAGCATTAGGTACCGGCTGTTGAGCTTACCGTCAGCTATTTCTGGAACGAACTGTGACTGAAACTATGTAACAAGGGGACTTGTATAATAAAATTTACTTTATTCTGCATTATAATGTGAATTTCTATGTCCTATGACTCCAGCCACAGTATTTTATATCAAGACAGAGGATGATACAAACCAGGTTTCACTACTGCTGAGACCTTGCTCTCTGATCTTTCTTCCATATATTTAGGGGAAAAAAAATGCAATTTCCTTCCAAATGTCTCCCCCAAAAGCTTTTAAGAGATAAACATTGCCCCCCTCTTTCATTCTAAAATAAACTTGAAACCATAAAGTTTTGTTAAAAGAGTGTAAATCTTTCCCCTCCAGAAGTTATCTGCCATGTTTCTTCTTATCCTTTGGGTGACTGCAGTAATTTTTATACTGTGCTGTCGGGAGTGTAATGTTAAGTGCTTCATTAATGATGATTTGTGCCATTGAAAAGTTTAAAATGGGCAGATCCTGGCAAGGACCTGACGTTATTTATTTTCATTCTTTGTATTAAACTCGGCAAAGAGCATTTTAAGAGCAGTTTTGCTTCTACTTGAGGATGCTATAAGCAATATTTCACATGCCATTGCCTCAGAGACAGCATTAATCAGAACAATAATAATGGCTGCACACATTGCTAATAAATATTTGCATTTATTTGTAATAAAAGGGGTACATTTCACTGTGTGAAAGGAAGGAGATAAGCAGAGAGGTGCCGGTCTGCATTTGGAAGCAATGATGATTCCAGAGATTTGCTGCTTGAAGGGTTAAGAAATAATAATTAGGCCTCAAGGACCCAGACCCTGCAGAGTGTGGCACAGCAGTGCAGCAGAAAGAAAATACAACTGGAAGCTGGGTGTTGCCCTAGGGGACAGGTAGGTGTTCCCTGGGGTGCCTCGCTGAAAAAGAAAACTAGGGGATCAAGTTCCACTTTGGAGGTGGAGAGGGATAGTGAGGAGCAGGAGGTGGGAGGGCATGCCTCGACCCACCGATGAGCTGATGGATTTAGCTCCTGACCTGGCTCCTGGCTTGGGACCTGCTCCTGGATTTTGGGGTGTCGAGCTTGTTACTTGCCTGGAGAGTGAATCAGGGGGCAAAACTCAAGCTAAAATACAGGCGGGACAAAATAGCCATAGCACAACTTAATGTACCAAAACGCAAAGACTTTTTTAACACTTCACTGTCTATTTGAATATTAACTTTTTCTTTTCTTCCTCCCCACAGTGTATTATAATATAAGAGGCAACAGAGGCTCACTTGCTAAACAAAATTCTTTGCACTAAGACCAATGCAGGGTGGTGTAAAATGCATATGTTTTTGTTACTTAACTACAATTTTTGCAAGGTGTTATAAAACCATGAAACTCATTGGAAACAAATCTGGAGGAAATGTAATTTTTTGTCTATTTATTTGATATATAAATAGACATTTTACAACAGCTTAATTTTCAGTCACCTCATTTAAACACCAGGCACAGAGAATGTCAAATGGTAGGTAATTTTGTTTGTGTGTTTTAGTTCACTCTGAGTGTATTTCTCTAGGTAGACTGAGGCTTGAGTATGCACGTTAGTAAACTGGAGAGAATTACTTCCGAAGATTTGAGGCTTTTGTCTGTGAACTCCAGGATGGCTTCCGGAAACAAAGAATGAGAATAAGCTGCTGTTCACAGTCAGAAAAAAAAAATTAGAAGTGCAGTGTCCCAAAAATCCAAAATTAGGATCAGTATTAAATGACTTTGCAGGAAAGGAAAGGTCAAACATTGTTTTAAAAGGCTCTGAATTAAATATCCTGGAGAAATTAAGTTGTTAATAAAGAGTCTTACAGCTCTTTTATGATAAGTGTTTCTTGGACCTTCAAAGAGACCAGATTGCCTGTGCAATGTAAAATGCCACTGGAAAAATATTGATTTAATCAGCATGGATTAAAATATATAAATCTTTGTCTGGCTCAACTCAGCTGCAATAATTTTCCAGCACATGTCTGCGGCAGTCAGATACCAGGCTAGTTGGGTCTGTGGTTCATAGTTCAGTCATTCGTTGATTCCCCTGTACTGGAAAAATCCAGCGGTCTGTTTTACAGAGTGAAATTCTACAGAAATTACTGTTGCCACGATAGAAGTAATAAACACAAAACTAGATGTAAGGGGCCCTCACCGATTTCAGTGGCCAGGCTGCTGTTTATTTCAGTACAACTGGGAAAAATAGCCCACACAAATGGGCTAATGACAGAGCAATTATTTACTACAGATTGTATTTAATTTTACAGTTAATCAACAACCATGAATTAATTTAGCAGTGGAGAACCAGAGCGGGCAGGGAGCTACTTGCCACAGTGGGAGGAAGCGATCCTGGGAGAAAGGAGTCTCAAGGAGGGAAGACGAAGGAGGGACGTCCAGGTGGAAAAGCATACCAGCGCCAGTGCTTGCAAAGGGGATAAACGCTGGGATCCCTCACAGCTACCACAATTCTACTGGCAAGAAATAGATTTTCTCACTCTCTTCGCAGGGTGCAGCAACCTTGACATGCTGCTAGTCCATGGGATGATATGAAAGTTGATAAAAGAAAGGAATGCATTTGCTTTAATTGTCAGGGAAAAAAATGAGCAAAGAAGCAGCACAGAAATTTTTGTGAACTAAAGCTTGTCAGGGAAGAGGCCCACCTTAAGAGTTCTCCCAGCGGTGCTACTCCCAAGAAATCCAATTAATCTAAAGTATTGACATTTGTATCCAGGATTATGATGACCTCACATTAGCGACAATTTGTGGGCAGTGCCAACAACGGCAGAACCGATACTCAGAACACCCCAAAACGTTTAAAACACCACAGATGTCACATGTCTACTCCCAGTTAACAGTACAAGACATTAGCAAGCTCGATGATGAGTTTTAAAAAGTTTTATAAGGACTATATACATCCATTTGCCTTTTGACTAATGAAACTGCCTTGCACATTCATTCCTTCCCTCCCTCCCCCCTCTTTTTCTCCACCTAAAAGCAGCAGTTCAGGAGTCTCATTTCCAATACAGATACTGCTGGTGCATAAAAGGAGAGTGCCTGTGGAGAAAGCTCCAGATTAGACATGCCCCCTCTGGAGCACTCAAAAGCTATTTCTGATAAAAAACACACTATTATTTGAGTTATTTCTCCTTCATAAACAGTGTTATGCAAAATTGTGCTGCAAAACCGTGCTGCACTTTGGTCACAGTATACGAAGCTTGCAGTGCCCGACGCTTGGCCTAGTAAGAGAAGCTGCAGCAGTGCTGGGTAAAGGCCCAAGAACAGGGTCTGCTCAGGAAACTGCACAGTCACAAATAGAGCTATGTGGAATTTTTTGAATTAATAAGTTACTCTCTTGAAATGCATCTATAGATAAATCAAAATGATTTGTCAATGTGTGCTGAATTTCGTAAGTAGTTTAACCTTCCACACCTTCCCTCCTCCCCAACCAGTATGCCTAACTGCAATTTTTTAAAACCTATTTTTACCTCATTCTTTTCCCACTTTAAGCCTGGATCCGTTTGCATATTTCAGATTGACCATGCTGTGGAAATCTCAGCTGTTATATTTTAACATATTCGGGAACTGAGTAGATAAGGAAAATGCTGTACAGGCCCACTTTGCAAAAAAAGGCTGAAGTAAATATTCAGTTTGTGTAAAGTGTCTGAGGTTCTGTACACAGAGAAAACAGGATGCGTGTCCCAAAGGAGGGAAACATTTCGGGGGAGTTAGTGCCTCATCACCTTAATCATCAGAGACTCAACTGTAAGTAATTAATCTTTTGGAAACCAAATTTCATTAGTTCCAGTCCTCATGGCACTAGAATCTAAATAAAACTTCCTGACTTTCATGTGTCAAATGAGGTTTTGAGATGAAACGAATCTTTCCTTACTTTAGGAAGAACACTGAAAAATATTTCTTTAGGGTCACCTAAATCTATTTTTTTCCCCTGATTTAAAATATTTTATTTTTGGAGTTTCAGCTACTAACTGGAGTCCCATCTGCTTTGCCGTGGTTAGTGCAGAGCAACAGGAGTCGTAGAACGTGTCTTTTGTTTTGTGTGGTGTCAGTATAGAAATACCCATTTCCTCCCATGACACCAGAACAGAACTGCTCCTTCTTTCCAAATCCCATGATCCAGAGATGTGGGGAGCACAACATTACTTCCCGTGCAATCTTCAAACTTGGGCAGGACTAGGACTGATTGTAGCTGTTCTGCCAGATCCGGCTCCTGTTGTCTGGCAGAGAAGGTGATGGGCTTCCGAACTGTGCTGTGTGACCTGACGAATAGAAAGGAGCTGAAGGAAGACAAAACACTCCGCCTTTAACTCTGCTATGAAAAAGAGAAAGGAAAGAACAAATAGTATTGGTGATGTGCTGTTTTAAACCCCTTCAAAGGCTAGTGACAGAGAACGTACTGGGCCTTTCGAGTCCTCTGCTTTTTGCATATAACATATTGTCGCCTTCTATGGGTAGACATTAAGAGTGCTCTGAAAATGCTCTCTGTAGTCTGGGATCTGTGTGGCTACAGTAGGTCCACCAGTGTCCTTAAACTAACGTGCCTGCGTGCTGGAAGGGTCACTGCCACACTGATGGCTGCATGAAGGTGACAGATGACACAGCTTTTGGCTTATGACAAAAAATGGGTGAAGTTGTATCATGCCGGTCTGCAAGAACTGTGTCCTTTGTCACCTTCCTGAAGGCATCATATATCAATCTTAAAAATAATGAGGGTTTTTTGTTCTTATCAATGATGGGAACGTTACGCCAGGGTCTCATCGCTCTGGAAAAGTGGGAAGACAACAAGCATCAAACAGACAAAGCAGAAAAAAATGGGAAGAAATCATGAAAACTATGGAGGGGAAAAATGTCATCCTCATCTGAGAGAAAGAACTTGGAGGCATCGAGAAAGATACTAAAGCACAACACAGTGCTGAATGGTGGGTGTATGTAGATGTAAGTGTTCCTCTGGTACAAAGAGAAATTTTGGGAGGTGACCTTTATGTCACAAAGTTGTTTAGAGGGCACAAGGCAATAAAGGAAAGAAAAGCAGTGTGCTGATATGTGGACTACATTTGGTTTGGTTTTTTTTTTTTGTATTTCTGAATTTTTGTTTACTAATTGTGGAATGTCATGGTTACCTGGCAAATTCATGAAATACAGGTTTGTCAAGATCAGTGATGATTCTGATAGACAGACTGAAAGCTTTTCAGTAATACAGTAAAGAAGGGAAGGAAGTTTATGAAATGAATTTTTCTTCCAACATTT
Organism: Steatornis caripensis; assembly: GCA_013398225.1. Lineage (NCBI taxonomy): Eukaryota > Metazoa > Chordata > Aves > Caprimulgiformes > Steatornithidae > Steatornis > Steatornis caripensis. The sequence continues at coordinate 119,445 of VZSC01003377.1, read as the reverse complement.
TTACTTAGTCTACATAAATTCAGTGTTTTGTGGCAGTTTGAATAAAAAAGCCATACACTGTATGAAGCAAACTCATTTTCTCTTTCAAATAGTGAGTGTTTTTCATATGAAAAGTATCTGTATCTGTGAAGGCTGAATACTTTTCCATACTTTGATTGCAGAAAGTGCGGAAAGCCATACCGATCTGGTATAGCAACAGGCCACACTCATGAAATGACTATGTTCGTCTACTTTAGTACTTCAGTTTGAACCAAGATTGCATTTTTGTCTCCCCTTGCTGTGCCTCACATCAGAGAGTTGGCTTGGAGGACACAAATTAGATTCTTTGATGAAAGTGAACTGGCAGATACCGTCCTGGTGTGTACATAAGGCACTTCAGCTGCTAATGAGCAATTAATCCATAAAGCCAGAGTAAAGGTACTCTGACATAACCTCTTCTGAAGTGCTTATGGTACATATGACAAGTACTCAGCGTCAACTGCTTCAATCAGCAGGTCTGCTCCCGTTGGTTTGCGTTACTTGCTAATGTAAAGGTAGCTTAAAAGCGCCAGCACCCAGTGTTCAAGGGAGCTAACTCCTGGGGCTAAAGTGTGTTTCCCAGTTCCTGGCTCTGTATGCCCACCCTGGCCCTGTTTGGTCTGTGTGTCAAGGTGAGACCTTGGTGTGCAACATAGCGTACCTGGGTTGGAAAACTCAGGAGTCAAGATGGCTGGGTATACTATGCTAATAGAGACCACCTGTCCAGAAGCATAGCCATAGCTGATGAGAAATAACTGCTCATGTGATGAGTTGAAGGCACAGAGCATGAGTTATTTGGGGCTGGAAGGTTTGTCTTAATGTGAAAATATTTCTCCTGAGAGTCCCATGTGTCATTCTGCATGGTTTCTGTCTGACAAATGTAAAGCTCTGTGCCTGTTGCTTTTCAGAATTCACAGCTGCCTTAGACAAACAGGGTATCTGTTCTGAATGTACACTAACCATTCCTATAAACTCTGCTTTAAATTCAAATTAAACAGATAATGTATGAGAAGCTATAAGTTACTCATAAGGTGTACAAGAGNGACAAATGTAAAGCTCTGTGCCTGTTGCTTTTCAGAATTCACAGCTGCCTTAGACAAACAGGGTATCTGTTCTGAATGTACACTAACCATTCCTATAAACTCTGCTTTAAATTCAAATTAAACAGATAATGTATGAGAAGCTATAAGTTACTCATAATGTGTACAAGAGTGTTGTACCTTCTTCAAAGCAATCACAAAATTAAGGAAAAACACAGCAGGGAATGCAGGGAAGGTCCCAATTTACTAAAATAATATTTTCTTTTTTTCAATTAAAAGAAAAAAAGCCTGCCTTCTCAGGTGTAAGTCCTCATTCCAAGGGCTTTATTTTTAATGAAGAGGAACCACCTCAAGGTTAGCCTTGAAAAAACGCATAGCAGTATATAATCATACTAGACAGACAGCTTTGTTAAATGGTTTTTCCCTTCATAGATTTCTCAGGCTTCCTAGACTGTATGTGTGAGCAATATAGCACACACTGAAAACAATTTCATTCTGGACACAGAAAAAGAGGTAGGAATGTGTATCACGGTGTAGACTTTGTACTCACTCATAAACATACATGTATACTCACACTGCCAAATAATCTTAAGCATCTGCCTTTTGCCATTCTGGTGTGCATACAGCTAGAGAAGTATCTTTATCTATATCATTTTGCCCATCTATATTTCTTTCCATGAATGATAAATAATTAGTGGTGTAGCTATAAAGCTTATGTATTTCTAGCCAATGACACCTTCAAGGTCCCTCTGCTGCCTACTGCTTGACCTTGGCTTAAAAGCACACAGAATAGAAACCTTGAAACCAAGATCAGCAGGATTCATTCTGCCAGAGAACAGATGCAGCACAATAGAGAAAAATACACATTTAATTTTAATCTTTTTTTAAACAGCCTGACTATTACCACTTCTTAAAAAAATCCTGAGGTACAGACTGTCCTTCACACAAGTAATATAAATTTTAATACTTCAATTACATTTGGATTGGATAACATCGTAATGACAATAACTATAGCGATGTCTACATTATTCCTTCCTTGAGACACGGTAGCAGGAGGACACATACGTACCTGCGGAAGTAACATAACAAAGGGCTATGGCCTTAAAAAGAGCCTTCTTAATGAAAGATTCCCGACTTCATAAAAGTACAGTAAGAAGCTTATTATTTCATAATATTTGGACAGGGAGGTTACAAGGCTGCAATATTGACAGGCGATACACAGTGATGTGACCTTAAAGATACTGCTTTTGTGTTCCATTACATTTCAATTTTATGTTCTACCTCAAGCCAGCTAATCTTAGGTAGGGTTTAATGGGCTGCCTACTTGTTTTCTGAAAGGGAACGAAAACAATATCTTCACAAAGTGAGGAACAGAATTTGAGATCGTGTCACCTAACACCGGTGCGGGTCCATATAAAATGGACAAAGCCATGCCTGGGTCTCCAGCTGCACTTGTGCATGTGAAATGATCACTGAATAGAAGTCTGACTCTCAAGTCTTCCCACTAGAATGTGCGCCTTTAGTGGGAAGAACATATAAACCTTTGCTGATATTGGTTGTCAATGTCACAAAGACGAAAGGGACGCTTAAATAATAAAAAGAGGCAGATCACTCGTACAAAGCTGCCTGGATTGCTTAAGCTGCTCGTGACCAAAGAAGGAAAGTCTTAACACCGCTAGAGCATAGGAACAAAGCATATAGGACAATGTTTATGAGGTTATACTGGGAAGCAGCAACACTTGAAATAATTAACTTAGAATAACAGTAAAAAAGTCTAGCATTATATTTGGATGAAAAAAAAGGGACTTACTAAAAGAGCAGAAAAACATAACGGCTTCTGTAGGAACAACACTGAAAGATAGTGTACGTATCCAAAGTCTGTTCTTTGTAAAAGTACGTGGAGATGGCAGGTGGTAAAGACAGGAAGATCCGAAAGACTTTTCAAATTATTTGGGTAATTTGCAGAATTGCAATGTGCGCATCTGATTTTTGGAGGCACGTGAAAATTAGCTACATTCCACAAATGACTGAAGAGTCAAATACTTTGACAAAGTAAAAGATGGCTAACAAATTATAAAACTTCGTGGAATGGATTGATATGCCAATTGAATCTTTCCTTNTTGCAGAATTGCAATGTGCGCATCTGATTTTTGGAGGCACGTGAAAATTAGCTACATTCCACAAATGACTGAAGAGTCAAATACTTTGACAAAGTAAAAGATGGCTAACAAATTATAAAACTTCGTGGAATGGATTGATATGCCCATTGAATCTTTCCTTCTGCCATGCCACAAGACATTTCTGCAAGAGAAAGGACTATTCCTTCCTTTTACATGGGTAAGCATTGTAGAATCTGGTGATCCATGACTCAATCTTTCTCAATTTGTAGACATATAACCATTTTTGAGAGCACATGCACCTTTTAGAAATTTCACAAATGCAGATGGTTAAAGAATTTCTGAACTTGTTCCCTTCTGTGAATTGCACAGAAGCAGCACACGGGCTTCAAGAAGTTACTTCATCACACATTAAATATCACACCATTCTCTCTTCTCTAATGGAGATCTTTGTGAAGCTCAAATCACTGATGTAGTCTCTTTCCAAAACCTTTCTCAGTTTTCCTATTTATCCGGTTCAGTGCTAGCCTGATGACAGTCTTAACCCTGTAATTCAGCTCAATACTTACAATTGCAAGAACTGCCTGATGTTTCTTGCTTCCTTCTGGTGTTTTTGTGCATCACCATGTCATGGTTGGTCTCCTAGTTCAGCGCAGAACAAACTTCTCTTTTTGCTTTTCAATAGGAAAACAGAAACTATAATTCTCCATTTCAGGTATAGCTGGAGAGTCTGTCATACCTGTTCTAGTAAGCTGTTTTTCTTTTTTGTTTCCATTCCTGCATACGCACATACACAATGTACATTCACATCCCTACCTGGATATTTCTGAAGCTCAAAGAAGTTTGATTGTAAAGCTAAGTAAAAATTAGGAAACAAAGTGCTTAATTTATTCTAGAAATGTGGTTGTGTATGCTTGAATAGGAGGCTTGTCTGCTGTGTTACTATACACAGCCTTTTTTTTCCTTTCTATTTTCTTCTTTATAAATTGAAATTGTCTGTGGGAAAAAGTGAAGATAATCATGAGAGCCTTAAGCACAAAATGTCTGATAATGACAAGAACAATGAGAAGAGAAGCAAGACTGAGAAGAGAATGAAGACACTGGTAGAACGACAGGAAAAAATCCTGGAAATCTGCACACAGCCTAGGATCATATTATTGAATCTGAACCACAAACAGTTTTAGTGTAATTTTATCCATTGCACCTAACTACAAGGGCGAATGCAGGCAGAGGTAGGAAATATGTCTATGAATCGTTATGCTTACTGTTTCTCTCTTCTATTTCATTTCATTGTTAATCACCTGAAGCTAAATTAACTTTTAGTTAAGACCATTTTGTCTATAAAGATATAAACGCCCTATAGCAAGTTTTTGACAGCAAAATAAGCTCCTAACCTGAGAGATGAGTAAGAGAATCATAGAATCACAGAATCATAGAATGGTAGGGGTTGGAAGGGACCTCTAGAGATCATCTAGTCCAACCCCCCTGCTAAAGCAGGTTAGCCTAGAGCAGGTTGCACAGGAATGCATCCAGGCGGGTTTTGAATATCTCCAGAGAAGGAGACTCCACAACCTC
>VZSC01003377.1:52899-104342 GCA_013398225.1 Steatornis caripensis | reverse complement strand
GCAAGGGCACACTGCTGGCTCATGGTGAGCCTGTTGTCCACCAGCACTCCCAGGTCCTTCTCCGCAGAGCTGCTCTCCAGCAAGTCAACCCCCAGCCTGTACCGGCACATGGGGTTGTTCCTCCCCAGGTGCAAGACCCTACACTTGCCCTTGTTGAACTTCATCAGGTTCCTCTCCGCCCAACTCTCCAGCCTGTCCAGGTCACGCTGAATGGCAGCACAGCCTTCCCGTGAGTCAGCCGCTCCCCCCAGCTTTGTATCATCAGCAAACTTGCTGAGGGAACACTCTGTCCCTTCATCCAAATCATTGATGAATACGTTGAACAGGACTGGACCCAGTACCGACCTCTGAGGAACACTGCTGGTCACAGGCCTCCAATTAGACTCTGCACCACCGATCACAACCCGCTGAGCTCTGCCATTCAGCCAGTTCTCGATCCACCTCACTGTCCACTCATCTAGCCCACACTTCCTAAGCTTACCTGTGAGGATGTTGTGGGAAACAAAAGCCTTGCTGAAGTCAAGGTAGACAACATCCACTGCTCTCCCCTCGTCTACCCAGCAGTCATGCCATCATAGAAGGTTGCTTACTAGAACATACATAATATTTGAAAGGTTCCTTGCTAAAACATAAATTTCACCCTTTCTGCTCCAGATGCCAGCAAATCAGGTAAGCACATAACACTCACTTTAAACCCAAACCTACGATGTTTGCTGGATCAGGACTGTAGTTGGGATTCTTGATCTTCAGCAGAGGATTATTGCTCAGAGGCACATGGGGATTCAGACGGGAGGACTGGTGCTATGAAAGCTTGTCCCAGTCAGAGGAGATTTCAAAGGAAATGGCTTGAGAAACATGACAGTGAGACAATCAGTGGAGGACTGCAAGCTGTCTCCAGCTCAGCTAACAGTGGTTTGGTAATGAGAAAGAGGAAAGCTGTGCCATGGTTGCAAGCCCAGGTTGCTGCAGATTGAGAAAAATCAAGAGAAAGCAAGCAGCAATGTGCACAATATGCAGACTCTGTTCACTGAGCTTAAAAGTCCCACAAATGACAAAAAAACAAGCCCACTTTTTGCGATCTTAACAGAAGAGAACATTATCCTTCCCTGATGAAGAGTTACTTTTAAAATTACCTCAGTTGGAAAGATGATATACTTCCCAAATAAAAATACATTTTAATAAATGATACAGTTCCTGGAATCAGTGAAGACATGAAAATATCAACTACACATTTTAAGTGACAGTTCAACCAAGTATGATAAGGTACAGCTCACTATTTTAAAGATAGAACGTCTGTTTTCAGCATGATGTGGGGTTTTATTCATAGAAATCCCATTTTTTGTGAGTAATGTTATTTCTGAAGGCATTGTGCAATTCTGTAATAGGTAAGGAGAGTGTGCACCTAAAGCTTTATATGTGGGGCATGGCACTGTCAGAATAGTGCTGTTGCTACGAAGATAGCTTGAAACAAGAGCGTGATGCTATGCATTTCAAATGTAAAGCAGTAAACTGTTTATTTAGCTGTTTTATAAAATTGTTTGCTACAGTGCAAGGGGCTCTGAGGACTTCAGCCTTCAGGAAATGTTGTTTCAAGATGCCTGCAGTGAAACACTATGAGAGCAGTATGTGTCCCTACAATCCTATTAAACTACAGCATATCACTTACAAATTAAGGCATGCTTTCACATTTCTGTGGAAAAGCACAGGGAACAGGAATTAGTGCTAATTCCTATTTACTCTTTGCTGCCCTTAATATCTCACCCACTGCAGCACAATTGGATGCCTCTCAAGGCCACAGACATACCATTACACAGAAGAAAAATAATGCAAATTAAAAAGGAAAACCTTTTGATGTCATGAATAGCAACAAACTACCTGCAGTTATAAGGTGAGGTGGGTGCTGGTGAAGTACTATGGAACTTTCAGCAGCTGTATTTATTTTTAAAAAGCTGTTAAAGTCTTTTGTGATCTTTGGAAAAGAAAAATCCTAGTAACTCCCCCTAAGAGCCTTTTTTTTGGTAGCCCCAAGTGCTGTAATTTGAAATATGGCTTCGGTAATGTACCCAGGATAGAAAATTCTGAGTATTCCTCTGCATATAAATAAAAAGGCAAAAAAGCTACTGTCAAGCAATGAAATTCTTAAGGATATGAAGAGCATTCAGGCCTTGTTTATGAGCTGAGGAAGAAATATGTGAAGGAAAATGCTTACTATGTAACTGCTTTTTTATAGATCAGAATAATCTCCTGGGCCTTAAATAATTGCTTGCATATCGGTGTAGCCTGCTTGTGATGGAGGAGTGGGAAAGAAGATGGAACTAGCTGATTCCCTCCTTTTTCTCTAGAACTGGCTCACTACACAGTCCTCAAATAAACTAAGCTGCAACGGACCTCTGGAGGCCCCCTGCTTAAAGTAGACAAATTTTCATGTTAGATCAGGTTGCTCAAGCCTTGTCCAGTACAGTTTCAAGTACCCCTTTCACCATGTCCCTGGGCACCTGCCTTCCCACAGCACTGGAGAAGGGCACTTGGCCTCTTTTAACCACAGCCCCAGGCTGTCTCTGAAGGAGCCTCTTGGGAAAAGTATATCCTCTTTCCTCAAAGGATCTGAGAAGTTTAAGTCCAATTCCTCATCCTTTACAGCTCCGTACAGTATACATCCCCTGCCTCTGCCGGCCACGTGAAACAGAGAGACTGGAGCTCCCCATCCTCTTCCCGTCTGATATACGGTGGAGGACCGTGTCCTGACACTTGCACGCAGACACTTTCTTGCTAGCACAGGTAGCATAGTTTGAAGTGGTAAAAAAATGTAATCTCCAATGCAGTCGTGCCAGCAGGACTTCCTACTGAGTTATGCTTATGCTGGCAAAACTGCATGTCAAAAAAATATAGCTTCTTTTACCCCAAATTCATGGCTTTGCTGTGCTGGCGGTTCTAATAGAAACAACCCACAGACGTAGGTATATCTGCAACTGTTTTCTGCCAGGGGAAGCATTGCTCCCAAGATAGCTTCCCTAAGATAAACAATACAATTTATTCTAGGAAAAGAGTGCCTACACCAAAAATGACACAGATGTAACTGTACAGATGGAGCAGTATGTTTCCTCAAGATTGATTCTTCACTGTACTTTCAAGACTGGTTGCCTGCAGTTAGATCCCTAAAACTATTTTCTGGCGCATAGGCAAGTGACCTGATTTTCAGGAGTGCTCAGCTCTCCTCAGCTTCCCCTAGAAACCATTTACTTCTTAGTCACTACTGCCACTCTCAGAAATACTGCAAAACAGACAAATCTGAGATGCAGGGTTTCCTCCAACTATTTAAGTATGGTAATGTTTTCTTCTGCTCATCTTGCCTAAAAATAGGATGAATACTACTAATTTCATTAATTTGCATTCCCTCAATTAAAAAAAATCCCCACGCTTTAATAAAGAGCATCTCACATAATGACTCTTCTCTAGCATCTGGGAAATGGCACAATTCAAATGACATTCCTAACCCATGTGATACATTATTCCTCCAGGGAAAGGTGAAACATTCTCCCTTTCTAGCTGTTATAGACATTATTTAGTACTGCATACAAATCTTTGTTCAAGCACTTATAAACGGCTTCAATGAACTTTAACCCAGAGTGCTTTAAAATGAAAGATACAATCATTATGCTCAGGTAATAGAGAGCAAATTAATAGTCACAGATGAAGAAAAACGAGTCTTAAGGTTTGTTGGTTGTTAACTAACCAGTACACACACACACACACACACACACACACACACACACACGGAGAATCTCAAGCAGGAAGCGTGGTCCAGGAGCGGCGGCTGCGTGGGAAGTACTGCTTTCTGGTTTCTTTCCCGCTACAGGGCACCAGTTAGATCAAGGAAACTGCTGTGGGAAGGGAGGTATTTGGGAAGTTCAGACTGTTTTCCCAGAGGAGGAGTGAGCAATGCCACGGCTGCTTTGACATGGTTGTGGTCACGAATTTGCTCTTCAGTTGCTAACATGACAGTGCTAATAAGTGTTGCTCTTCATTTAGAGTTTTTGGCACTGTCAGAGCCTAGTCCTGATAAAATACGAAACAGTGTGCTGTAGATTGTTACTGCACTGAGATTTTTGGAATGGTACATTCATATCTTTTTATATCGTTTTCCTTGATGCTATTTGAACACGATGAAGAAGTCTGCCTGCCTGCTCTAGTTAGCATTTGTTGTGGATTTTTTTTAAGTCAGGTCTGACCTTGTTCATGTTGTTTTGTTTAGTGTCCTTGAGCTTAGCTTTAATCTTAAATAAAAACATAAGAAATGCTACATTTTCAAAGACAGAGCTGAAAAGCCATTGACAACAAATATTGTAGTATTTTTATTCCACTTTACTAAACTCTTCTACTTGTTAGGAGCTCTGATTCAACAAAGCTAACAAGGTTATCAGATTATATGTCTATTGTCTTGTTATGACTTCCTTGGCTGAGTTCCTGCAGTAAACAGTGCTGATGTGATGCTTTGTTCAAGTGGCAGAACTGGAGGGAGCTGGAGGGAGGGAACGGTGCAGGGACGAGGGTCACGGAGCTGTCAAGGCCTCCACAGCGGTGCTGTGGTGAGGAGCGCTACCTGCGGTCAATATTAATCAGTCTCTTGCTACATGTGCTCTAGGCAGTCACTGCTGGTGTGTGACAGCCAAGGAGCCAGGTCTGGGAACCTGCAAAACCATCCTCGCAGGATAACAGAGATGCAAGCAAGCAGGACATTGCAGACATTATTTCTCCAAGCTGACACATGCCAAAAACCTTCACAGGGAGGTAATTAAAATCATTCAAAAGCATTAAAACGATGCATTAACTTAAAAATACATTTCCATTCACCTCATCATGTATCAAAGTGCCCAAGTTACAAGAGTAACTGTTTAAATTGTCAGTAAACAGGAAACTTCATTTCACGCTACCTTTTCTGCTCTTCTGTGTAAATGCCATATGTGTTCAGATTTCCTCTAGGTACTGTCATAAACTCGTGGTCTCCCTGCTGGCGTAATTAATATATGCAACTATTGCTATCTGAATAACAGAGGATGCCAGAGCAGCAGCTGCACAGTTGCAGAACTCGCATTAGCATCATGCCAGTTGGCTAGTAATTCTGGTCACTTTTTGGACTGTCACAATACATTGAGAAACAGAAAAAATATTAACTCTTTCTAGAGTATCAGTTGGTAATACGAAAGTAACAGGAGTACCTCACAGGACTACGGCAGGATTTACAGTAAAATTCAGTATTTAATTTTTTTCTGGAATGGTGTTAGTGGAAGTACGTGAGACATCACGGAAAACCTTGATCCTCTTTCCCTTTATCCTTCCTGCCCACAGCAACTCTGAAGCAGCAAACACTACTGTTCCTATTCGTGCCAGTAATTAGGGATTAGTTGAAGACTCCAGTGGGTCCCTTTGAAGGTACCAAATACAGGCAGGGGATCTTGAAAAATTTTAGAGGTTTTATTCAACACTGAAAAACGCTGAAATTTGGGATGTTTCTTCGAACTTTTTATGACTGAATCATAAGAAAACTCACCGTGTTCAGCTCTATGCTGACAACCAAGTTGTGGCCAGCATCTTGATCCTGAACAGGATTGTTCAAAAATTGTATTCAAACGTGATCACAGCTTTAACATACACGAAGCACTGCTGCCTGCGGGGAAAATATATGCCGACTTGGACCAAGGGCACCTTCATTTGAACTGTGTGTGCAGCGATTACCTTTAGCAGGTGTCAGGACAGTGCCTGGCCCCAGTGCCTTGTCCCCTAAAAGTGTATGCCTCCGACCATGTCCCCAGCACTGTCCCCTCCACATGTCTGCCCCATTTCTCCTCCCGCCATGGCTGCCAATCGTCGCCAGAGGCACCTGCCTGGCCCTGCGTGCTCCCTGGTGGGTGCCGGCTGCCCCTGTGGGTCTTGGAGCCAGTTGGGACCAGCTGGAACCAGCACAGGGAAGCTCATGGCCTCCTCCTACCAGGGCACCCAGCAGCCCCCCGGCCAGGCCCTCGGCCCCACGGGCACATGAGAACTGCGCTATCTGCCTTAACATTTTAGCTCCTCTTTTCAGTTTCTTCTTCTATATGGGCTGATTTTGCATAAATTACCAGCATGTTTCTTCACTGGCCTCATTTTCTAAATGATCTCTATCCCTTTTGTAAATACTTTTTCCAGGCGATGCTGCCTCAGTTTCAGCTTGCGACTGCGGAAGTGTTTATGTCCCCTGTGTACACTGTTCCTCACTCTTTTAATTAAATAGTGGTCCAGACCCCACTCAGCTATCACATCACCATAGCTCTTGGCTTCGTTTTTTTAAAAGAAACAACCGAACAAACAAAACCCTGCTGTTTTATTTTGGTTGGGTGCCTTCAAGGGGAGCGTAACCTGGGAGAGGCAGGGAGCGCAGAGCAGACCTGTCACATGCTGCCCGCAGGCCTCCACGTGTGCTAATGCCGCTGTCGGAGTGCCCAAACTCAAAACCACTGGAGATTTACCAAAAAACCCCGCTTGAGCACCTTCGAAACCAGAGGCAGACCAGTGTACTCCTCCCCATCCAATATCACCCTTTCCGCTTCTCTGTTGCCTCATAACATGGGAGGCCGAAGGCAGGGAGAAGCCAAGGGAAAGGTTGGGTGATTCCTGCCATCCTTCCACCTGCAGGGAGCCCTCCTGGGTGATACCCAGTTGTCCTCCCCACCTCCCTCAGACAGAATCCGTCTCCTGCCTGTCCCTGCCCCTGGGAAAGAGTCAGCTATGCTGAAATGGTCCATGCCTGCACCCAGGCATGCCCTTTGTTAGGACAAGCACTTCTCTAGTTAGTATTTAAACTGCTGTAAAATGCTAACGAGGGCGCTTCCAGACTGCTTTTTTGAGTAGCAATGTTCTCACACTGTGTGCATACCGTGCACAAGAATATCTTTGTAATTTCAAAAATATCCTCTGGCTCCCGACACAGCCTTGCTGGGTCACATTCGTTTCAGGACATTGCAGTAAGGTGTTTAACTCTCAGGCTGTTTGATGTTGCTTGCATCCTAACACTTCAAAATCTATTTTACTTTCAGGTCAAATACAAGCAGAGCACTAACTATTCAAGCAGAGCACTTACTATTCATTACAACTAGGCATGTGTTAGTAGCTTTCATAGTGAGTCAAATGTGGCTCTTTCAAAGGGAAATATCAGGGAATTCAGAAGGTTTTATGTATGTATTTTTCTTTTAAATTCTGGTTTTCATCTGACCTTCACCTTTGGCAATCCTCTTTGTGCCAGTAAAGTTTTAGTGAATAGAGTTGAAAACAACTCACATGGGGACTTCACCAAAATGTCTTATCCCTGTAGGAGCAGATAACTAAGTCCAGTCTTTGTGATTTAGGATATGATCATCTGCACAAAGGGCACCTAATGCTTCAACAGAGTCTTTGAGTCTCCAGTCCCTTTTAAGATTTTATTTTCAAAACACAGGAAAATTGTGGTGTGAGAGAGGCGTTACGATTACAGAGACTTGGGTGAGTAATTCATGACTGCTGAATACAGAGGCATCTTCTGCATTTGGGATACACAACCTGAAATCTCTCTGGAATCACACCTCTAATCTTTCAAATCAAACATTGTGGCATCTCCTGCGACCACCCATGAGGCACATCCCCCCTCAAAATAAAAAGGAGAGAGAGGGAGAAAGAGAGAAAAGACCAAGATTATCTCTCTCTGTTTCAGATGGGAACACCTGGCAGGTAGCAGTCCTTCTAAAAGGGGTCTAGGGAGTGCAGCGGGTCACAAATTGAATGTGAGTCAGCAATGTCCTGTTGTTGTGAAAAAGGAGGCATACTACAAATTAGGATGCATAAACAAGGCCATTGTTTTTAAGGCATATCAAAGGCTCTTTCCTCTTTGCTCAGTATAGTGGGGATTTGGCTGTACCTGGTGCTGGATACTGTGCTAAAAGTATAGAGTGTGTGCAGAAGAGTAACAGCATATCGAAGTGGTTCTTACATTGCTGGTAAGGAAAATCACAGCAAATGGGTGCATTATTCTCTATTCTGGAAATGACAAGAATTGTCACAAAAAAAGGTGAAAAGACAAGATGGAGAACTATGCATCAGTAAAGAGAATTGCCTTGGGAAGTCGGATTTTTAAGAACAGGATAGACACACCTCTGGTAGGAGTGACATATATGTATGGTTTCTTCAGGCAGAAGAAGAAAACTAATCTGTGTAATTCCATTTTGCATGAGAGTTTCAATCACTGAACTTCCAGGTGAAAGGGAACAAGTCGTGTTCTGTGAAGTCTGCTATACATGCTCAATTGGGTCTGGAAAGAGAGACAACTGGGACATTATTTGTTTGTTGAAGTGAGTTTTCAGTTTTCTACTTGCCTCTGTCCAACCTAGATCTTTCTTCAGCACACCCTGAAGTGCATTCCACATTCCTGTGAATAAATATTTGTGAAAGCTGGTGGTTTTAGGTGTCTTCTGAGGTAAGTTGAGAGCCAGCAAGAATTTTTGAGATATGAATTTTGAACGTGCATGCTTAGGAGCCTCTGGTCTCCTGTATCCTTTAGAGCAAAGACTGTTTTGGAAAGATGGTAGGCAAGAAGGAGGATCCGGGGGACTACAGGCTGCTTAGCCTGACCTCAGTCCTCAGAAAGCTTGGGGAACTAATCTTCCTGGAAGTCATTTCCAGCCACATGAAGGGCAAGAAGGTAATTTGGAGAAGGCAGTGTGGATTTATTAAAGGCAGATTGTGCCTGAACAACCTGATTGCCTTCTCTGAGGAGATCACTGAGTGCAGATGAGGTATGGATGTTTAACTTGCCTTTAGCGAGGCCTTCGACATGGTCTTCTATAGTATCCTTGTAGTTAGATTGGTGAGTTACAGACTGGATGGTAACATGAGTTGAAAATTGCCTGAACTATTGGGCTTGAAAGATTGTCATCAGCAGTACAAAGACCAGATGGCAGCAGGTTAATAGGTGCGACCCTCAGGGTTCATAATGGAGCCAGTAAAGTTCAACATCTTTATTAATGATCTGGACACCTGACTGGGGGAGCAGTCAGTACGAAGGAGGAAGGCAGGTTCATTCAGAAGAACCCAGACAGGCTGGGGAACTCCATGAAGTCCAGCAATGGCAAAAACAATGCGTGACACCTGACATGGAATAACCCTCTGCAGCAGTACAGGCTGTGGGCTGGCTGACTGATGACACTGTTACCTGCATGATCAGAAAAGATGGAGCCAGACTCTTCTAAGAAGTGCACAGTGGGAGCACGAAATGATTAAAAGGGAAATTCTGACGTGACATAAGGACATTTTTGTTATATGGGCAGCCAGACAGCTAAACAGGGGCACAGGCAAGTTCTGAAATCTCCATCCTCAGAAAGATTCAGAACACGGCAAGACACAGCCCTGAGAATCCTGCCATAACCGGACCTGTTTCGATCCCAAGCAAGTTGGGCCAGATGGCCTCTGGCGGTCCCTTCCAGGGTCTTCTTGTTCTATGAAAAATACTGGACTGGAGTTTCCTTAAACAGTTGACTTAACACAGGGTTTTGTTTTGTAGATTAGGGTGAGTAAAGGACAGCAATATCCACGTAACCCTTCTGTTTGAAACTGGTATTTAAATGAAAACTAAATGGTCAGGCAACTGGGGATTAAGATGGTTTTCCAGTATTGAGTCTGCTGTCACATGGTATAAGTGAGCAGAGAATCGACCAGCGAGCCCTGATGGTGCATCAGCCTTAATGACACTTCGCCCTCATATCTACTCTCATAGCTGTTCGTCTGAGAGGTATGAGGAGAGAGAAAAGATCTTTTTGACACTAGATGTTTTCCTTTGATGTTTGATTAGGCTTGTTTGAATTTCTTAGCCTTTTCTATCCTCGGAGCATGTCGGTGTGCATCCTGTTTTGCAGGAGGCAATATATGCTGGCTAAATGTGTACCCACTCCCCTGCCTCCCTTCCCTCCCTCACTTCTATTACAGAACCAGGAATACACAGCACAAGTCCATAATTTATTTAATATTGTTGCATATGTTTCACAACAAAATCTGCCTGTCTTGTCATAGCTAAACTACCAATCTTCACTTTTCAGCAACAATAAAGTGTATCTTTTACTTGAAACAGGTTTTAATTTGAATCACAAGTTCTTTCATGTCTGATTTATCAGCAGTGTGTTGTACGGTAAGGGTATCCAGGAGTGAATCACTTGTGCAAGTCAAGCTCCACAATGCTGCCAGCTTATTGAAATTATGTACAACACACTCTTTAGGCTTTTTAAGAGTACTGCTAAAATCTCAATAGACAATTCAACAGCACGCAATATTATTCAGATAAGCCGATATTTTATTTGGAGTTCATGCTTATCAGCCATAAGGCTGTGCCTGGCACATGGCTCCAAATGCAAAAAGATTTTTAAAATTATCTTTTTTAAAAGTTTTTGAAGAATGACTACTAGACTGAGTCATTTGCAGCTGGACATAGATGACATGCCATGGCCTGATCAGTGAAAGGTAACTTCTTCATATACACACCATAGAGCCCAACAATCTCAACTGGGATAACCAAACCTTTAGGAGCCATCCCATGCAGGGCTTATAAACTGATTAAGAATGAGCTAAGAGACTCAGGTGAGATCTGAGCTCCTGTCACATCTTAATTCAAAACTCAAACCAAAGGAAAAATAATCATCGTTCATGACACTAGAGTTTGGTACATTGTTTAAATTCTCTGGGATAGTTTTGTAGAAAAATGAAGCTTTCATGAGTTTGTTATCTGTCTGTTAGTCCACCTTAATGATTTTTGATATGTTGGACAATTTCAACAGCATTGGTAGTGGTTTAATGGCCTCAGAGGTGTCACATTTCTGTCTCTGGCCCACATATTTTGTTGTTCCAAGCTATTATTTCTGGTCTCATGCAGGATGTGGTGTCTGGGCCAAGAAATGAAAGAGCAGAAATTCTGTGAGAAATAGCATTCGTATAACATTTTTTCCCAGAATAAGACAGAAAAAAACCCCTCCCACATGTATGCTATTCTGTAAGACTTTCAGCATATTTTTTTACATTTCAGACCTTCGTACACATAAAACCACATGCACACACACACACAGACACACAGATTTGAGTTATTTTCAGTGTTCAGTGAAATCTAAAATATACAATTTATTTATCAGTGTTCCTGTTTTTAGATCAGACCTGCTATTGGGATTAGATATCAATAAATATAATTAAATACTATAAAAAATTCTGCAAAACTCTAGGCAAATAAGTCTTTATTGGCAGACCGTCCTTTCCAATTTCTATCTTGTCTACTCAAATTGTAAGGTTTTCAAGAAAGGGACTGTCTCAAAATACATTTTTGGACAATCAGTAGCAGTTTGAGCTCGGTCTTCTGGGAATGAAAATAATTATAAAAGACCTCAATACTTTTTTTTTTTTTTCAGACAATTATCTGGGAAAAAAGACAAGTCACTTACATGGGTAGGATTAATGTACTGTTAGGGTGGTAGACTCATAGCTCTGTCCTGTGTGTGGCTGACTCTTGAATAATGTGTTTTCTCTACTGAACATAAATAGACTGTTGTAAAATGAACCAAACAGAAATCTAAATTTAAAAAATAAATTCTTATTTTACCTGTTTATTCCCCCATCTTATTACTGTTCAAGTCTTTAGGAAAGCCAAAAGATTTCTAGGCAGTCCAGATTGTGTTTTCAGTGCTATTACAAAAAAATAAAAATGTAGAAACAAGAAAATGAAGAAGAAAATAATTTAATGAGGATTATCTCTAGGAAATAAACATGCTTTAATGAATATGTTTAAAACCTTTAAGTCATAGCTAAGAGAGGCGTGCCTTTTGCGAGAATTGTTAATTTTAACTATAGGGACGTGACACGTATAGGTTTGACCCAATCATCTTGTTGTGGTTTTTATATAAAGGACTTGCTCTTAGCTTGCAAACTCTTTGGGATGAGAACTGTTTTGGAGTTCAGTGTTTGCAGAGCCTAGCAGTAAGCAGTACAAATAATCACAATTTAGCCTAATCTATGCAGTTATAAATAAAGGTGATTGTTCGGTCATCCTGTCCCAGAAACATTTTTCTTACCACTGCTGATTTGAAGCATTTTTAGCATTGCATTATTACTTTTTTTTCTGGTTTTATTGGGAGTCACATGCCTGGGAAAGATTTCTTGAGGGGATTAGGCAGCAGGATTGACTGCTGAGTGTCGGGAATGACTGCTTTTCCCTATCAGGGAGATAAAGGAATAGGACAATATGATTTAATGTCATCTCAGTTTTGTGGGACCAGGGCTTGGAAGTGCAATATTCAGATGACCTTCCACAGCAAGTTAGGAAATAGTATTGTGTTCTTTCACTCTCTCCAGTGCCTAAGAAACTCAGTAGGTCCTCTAACTTTGTGTAAGGTATTAAGATATCTTTAGCAGTTATCATGAATTAAAATCTAGTACCCATGAGTACCTTCAGACTTTGACCTTTTTTCTTTGGAATTTGACATGCTAGAACATGACTCAGACTGAGTATGAGACATAACTTAAAGTTGTTTTACTTCAGCCCTATTTCCCTTCCTTAGAAATGTTTAATATGCTTCAGTGTAAAGACTGTCTTGGTTCTGGATCTGAAGGTCTCTCCTGCAGCCTTTTGGAAAAGTCTCTGAAGTGCTTCCCTGACTTCAAGGTGTATACAACAACAACAACAATGTACTCAACTACCCGAGGAACTGTCACATTTTTATATTTGTCTGCCAAGTTAAATCTCCTTCCTTGCAGCACACAAAGTCAAAGGTCGGAGGATTTGTGTACATTTTAAAAGGTGTTGAAAATGGCCATGATGTCACTGCATGAGTGGGATGCATTTTCTGAGATAACATGCCAGGGGTCATGCTGCACAGACATACTCATAGACGTGTGTTCTCTTCTTTGCGATATACACTGCAATATCCTATCTTGTCCTTTGTCACTCTGATTACCATGTAGGCCAGTAGAGGCAAGTGGGAGGCTAAGTGTATAGTTAGATAATAACAAAATGTTCTAATTTTTCAGTGTGTCCAGTCTTTCTCTGGTGATGGAAATATGGTGATGAATTAAGATGTTTTTTTGTTTTCCTTTTCTTTTTTGTTTTCAACTTCTACTTATGTCTTTTAATAAAGACATAAGCCAGAGACAGACCTGAAACTCTTTCCCTTTTTCCCAGGTACAAAACTCTTGAATTTTGTGCATGTTTAAAATCAAAGTTGTATCTAAGAATGATAAACAATCCCTATTTTTACAAAAGCTCAAATAAAAATAGGCCTTCAGCTGGAACTGTGCACACACTGATATTGGAAACAATGGAGCTGGGGTGAGAAAAGCTGCCTTATACTATCTGAGGATCTTGATCCCATGCTGAAATCCATCAGATTGCATCTTGAAATCCAGGTTCATATTTGGTGGCTTGTATTCGTCTTATGCTTTCTATGAGCAGAAGTCATAAAGAACAGGAAGATACTACCTGACTATTTAGACCACAAGTTTCTTTATTTTCTTGTCCATTATTGAACTGAACACTAACAGTGATTTTGTTGGATGCAAAGAAATCCTACAATTAAATCCTGCAAGAAGCTGAATAGAAACACATGCAGATTATCAATGTTCTTCATGTCAATAGCTATATACGTTTGCATAGCTCCCCTCACCTTATGGTGGGTTAACAGCAGCTTCACAGTGACTTATTACTGGAAGCAAAATGACATTGATGTTGGATTGTGTTTCCTATCTTTTTTTTTTTTTTATTTGATGACCTTAAAATTCCTTCAGAGTAACATTTGCTTTGGTTTAAACTGTGAGAAAAAGGAAAAGGTTAATGTATTATCAGTTCATTCTACGGCTTATGCTAAGTTTTTCAGTTTCAATTATCTCCTACTTATTGCAAGATTAAGCAGAAATGAATAGAAATACCAAAGCTGAATAGATAACAGTGTTAATCAACTGACTTTTTGTTTTGTTCTGCTTCACAACTTTTATTCATCTTAAGAGAGGACGAAAAGTCATACAGATATAAATGTTCAAGACACTGGGCTAGCCTGGGATTTGGAGACTCATTCAGTTGCTTGCTTTGAAACATACTTCTCTTATGATCTTAGGCTCTTGTAAAATGAAGATATTAGCACTCTCATAGCTCTCAGAATGTTTTGAGAATGAATACATTAAATGTTTTGAGATGCTTCAAATGGATGGGGATTAGATGGATAATTAAGGTAAACCGACAGATGAATTTATGTCTTGTTTTCTAAGGAGGAAACAAACTCTTTAAAAGCACTGAGGTGATTACCTAATAAATCAGTAAATCTCAGTTTCACAGTTTCGAGTTTATGCGAAGAAATTTGGAGCACAAATTCTATAAAAAGACAACAGGTTTATGTTTTCAAACCTGTGGAGAAATACACTTTTTTCCTTTCCCTTGTCCCTGTAAAATGTGAAAGATGGTTTTATTGCAACGTAAAAATAATGATCAAGGTTTAACAGGAGTTTAATACAATTTCAGTTTTCTCAAAAAAGATTCTCTGTCATACCATAGCTAATTTAAAATGTGTTTTGACTTGTGTCCTGATAAAATAAAACCATGCATATTAGAAGGTAAACTCTGGGTTGGGTGAATGTGCAGAATGGAATACAAAAGTCAGTTTATTTGTGTTCTCAAGTATTAAACAGCAAAGTTTGGGGTATCACAGGAGACTACTGAACAGCAGATTACATAAAAATGAGAGCTCAGTGCAGAAACATAAAACAAATGACATAATATACTGAAGAATCATGATTTGTTTTAGAGAGAATTTCATTTGAAGGAGTTTTGTTAGTACTTGTAATTGATTAAGTATGACCTTAGCCTATTTGTCAGGAGGGAAAAATAATAAACTTGTTTTCATGGTATCTAGGTGAACAAGGTCAAACCAAAGCATGAAATAAAGATAATACCAATCCCAGTGTAAATACGAGGACTTTAGAGGCTAGTTAAAATATTGTAATGACTTTTCCAAAATGCACCTCTCCTATGAGAGGTTTGAATGATATTTATCTGCTATATGTAAGAGCATGTGAAAACCAAGAAATTGCCTCTAATAAAACCAAGGTGTTATAGTTCTACAAATAATCAATATTTATTACTTAAGTAACCAAACCTAGCTATTCGTCCTTGGAAAGAAGTGCTGTTTACTTCAAACCTTTCAAATCCTCTACTAAGCAATGCTGCTTCTGATACTGTTGCAGGATGTGCCTACTGATTAATAAACAAAATGAAACAGGAGATGGTGTTTCCTAAAATATGCTATTGAGTACTGCTGTCGATTAGGATGGCAACTGAACTACAGGAACTGCAAAGTGTGGCAACGCACAGCTCTCCGTTACCAGTGTGCTGGCTCCGATGATAGCGCTCTCCATGAAGTGCTTCAGGTGAAGGTCCAGTGCTTTATTTTGTAAAGTGGCTAATGTTAGCCTACGATATATCATAGTGAGAATGACTTCTTGGATCATGACAATTAGTTTATTCTCCAAAGTATTATGATGAAAAGTTACCATAATCGCTGTCTCAGTTATGGCAATTGCAGGTGTTGTTCTTTCTATGTTGGAGCATTTAAAAAAATCCAAGTAATTTCCCCCAAGTATTTTTTATTATTCTGTTTGTTACTTTGTGTTTTCATAAAATGCCCTCTTGTCCTTTAAAACAGGAAGGCTCAGTTGGGCCTCTGTGTTCTCTTCATTCTGTTGTATAACTGGCTCATATATTTTTTGTGCTTTCTTTTCCCAAACTGAATAATTAATAGTTTAAATCTTGTTTTAAATGGTAAAACACATCCCCTTAATTTCTGTTCATCATCCCACAGTTTCATTTTGCTTTTTTTTTAGCTTGGTTTCCTAAAGCTTGCATGTGCACTCTCTTTCTCTGTAGATGTCTATATACCCTTATATGTTTATGGCATTCAATTCACCAACTAATTTTATCTAAATTTGTCAGGGGACAGAGATCTCAAAGACAACTAGTTTCCTATAAATAACTTTTAAACAAGTGGCTGAGAAAAAGTAGTAATGTGACCTCACTTCAGCAGACATCAGAGAATTCACACCTGACAGGGCTTGAGAGAGCTCCTGGAGAAAGTCTCATTCAGAGGAGCTCGGATGCCCACCTGCAGACGGTTACCAGGACCTCATGGAAGAACCTGCTTTTAATGAGGGGCTGCCAGCGTGTGCTGGACAAAATACTTGCATTTTCCCTCTTCTTCACCTTAAACACCTTTTGAAGTTTTGTCTTCTAGTTCTCTGCTGTGCACTAAGGGTCCAAATCCTCCTATCGTCCAGTTCCTCATGAATTCCTTTGATCTAACAAGATGACCCAGCTGTACCAGCCCCTCATGGCCAACCTTCTTGCCTCTAGCACAAAGTGAGACCAGAGAAGCTCTCGAGGGCCCTGGATACCCCTGCAGCCCAGCACAGTAATGGCGACAGCCGTAAGAATTTCACAGCCACATAGGCATCCTTCGTTGTTGTGCCTGCTACTGAATTTGCTCTGTGTTAGTGTCAGAATCAGCAACCTGCTAGCAGTCATACAAAACCTCACCTCTGCAATGGGGATAATGCCAGTGTGGCAGAAGCACTGTGCCATGAACTGAGTGCGTTTAATGTGTAAGTGTTAGGAGGTGTTCTTACAATATGAAGAGAAAGAGGGGAAATAAACCACCTCTAGAAACGAGTGCTACCTCCTAAGCATATACTTATTTTAGATTAAATCAGACCACAATTTTTGCTTTTACGCTCAATAGGTTCTATTCTGTTAGTTCTGTAATAATAATGTTAATTCTATTCTGTGTGTGCAGGAGAGTAAAAAGGGTCTAAATGGAGAGATCTATATTGTTCAACAACAGCCAAACCAGAAATACTAGAGGTCAAAGAGGATGATAAGGGTCTATGCGTTGCCTATATGCATCCTTTAGGAATATTTTGCACTTCTTTTCTATTCTTTTCACCTTTTGCCTATTACTCCTACTATGATGAAATTTCAGCTTAGGGAATATACTTGATTATTCCTGGTACTGCTGCATGCTTCTTTGTGTTAACCTTCTACGGGAGATTACTCTAGTAAAAAGTGATGCAAGGACAGAGTCTGTGAAACTCAATAATCCTTACCCATGTGAGCAGTCTCAGTAAAGAGAATTTTTCTAACAGTTAACTATTCAAGTATTTTTTGCTTTGCATAAAAATACATTATTTTGCTTACTCTTTTTTTCATACAAAATCTCTTTTAATTGCATATGCTCTTTGATAAATAATTGGATGCTTATTGAGGCTAATCCCCATAATACAAGCTGATCATAGTAATGAATATGCCATTTTCATATAATTGAAAAAAATTTCTTATTTCCATTAGAAACGTACAAACTGCTTTCACCTTTCCAGTCACTAATACTCATAAGGCAACATTATCAGTTACCAAGGCAACATGGATCAGGAAACATGTTTACTTATCTTTCCAGGCCAAAGGGTTTTATCATAGTTAGGTGACAATGTTACACTAACCTAAAACTTCTGCTATGCTTAACAGAAAACAATCTGAGTTATGTTTTGAACATTTGCTATTAATTATACATAATAATACAGATTTTATTCTAATGACATCAGCTGTCATCAGATGAGGACTTGTAGTATAGGGTGTATTTAAAACATTGGTATAGAATTATCATTGATTTTTCTTTAACATTAAATACCTTTTTGAAAACACATAATGTTGGTGTGCATTCAATTCTTGTTGTGTAAAATTTGCCAGACAGGCCTCTCCTCAAATGCCAAGGGATGTTTTGGACTGGTCTGGCAGACACTTCCAATGGGTAGCGTAGAGCTGTCAGCTATCAGGCACCAATTTACCCTTTGATGCTCTGCAGGGGCTGTGCTGATTTCCCAAAGAAGTCAGTCTTACCAGCCTGCTTAAGTAGGTAAGACTGGCCCTGCTAGGAAAAAGAAGACAGGTTTGACTTCTTTAGCAGTAGAATTGAAACAATTTTCAATGTATTTTTTTATTTTGAAAGCTCCGATAAATGTCTTTGCTCACAGAGATGCTTCTGCAGCATCATTCTCTTGAAGAACGATTAGAATGACTATACTCATCAGAGTACCATGTAAGTCTTTCCAATAGAAAGTAACATTCATAGGAATAAATACAACTATTGTGTCAACATCTTTACAGGGCTCAACAAATCAAAGGCATTTTCTTTGAAAAATAACATTAGGGTCATATATGAAATTGAACCAATACTTTCACAATTGGAGAAATTTGAATGTAGGCTTTTTTTTATAACTCAAACAATCCAAGTGATTTTGCCTTATGTCCACAGAATTTAGAAGAGAGTTGCATACACAAACTGCCATACAGCAACAGATTTCTTTGGACCTATTTCTATAACTTGTCTTCATTTAATGCAGTGTTGTAGAGACAAAGGCCCTGCTGCTAAAATGTCATAGCTCTCCTAAAGCCAGTGCATCTACAGTTGACTTCTGTTGAGGAAATGCTTTATAGCATAAGATTCTGAGTATCTTCACACGTAGGTCCTATCTATCTGCGTGGAGTCCAAGAGGCATGCAGTCCTGAAGCTTTCCTGTGAACACGAAAACAAATTGTCTGAAGCCCATACTAAATTAATCAGACAAATTCAGATCTATTAGGAAGAGCTCATGTTTCAAAATGTGGCTGTGTGCTTTTTTTGAAATGTATGAATTCAACATAATTTTATGTTATAATGATTTGATTGTTTCTATTCCAGAAACATTCCTTCAAAAATAAAAATGTTTTAAAAATTGCTGTAACAGAAAGACTGTCCCTTTCCAGAGAGTCAGTGGTAATGCTCTTCTGGTCATTGGGTCAACTTCTCTTCTTGCAAGTTAGAAGTTTTTGCAGTAGTCAAAGATCTAGGGAAGTAGAGCAGGGAAGAACAGTGGAGTGGTGATACTCTTCCGACTGTCAATGACAGAACAACAATATGCATGGATCATCTGGCAGAAACTCTGGCCTGCTGAATGGATTGGGAGTGTGAGTGTACTGTCCCCAGAACAAGGACTAAGCCTACCAGAAGCAACATGGCTTCAAGAACAACATCTGCAAGACTCTTGCATCACAATGGAGAAGCTTTCCCAAGTTACCAGACAAGCCGCAGAAGGAACAAGATGAAATACCTAGAAATGGGAAGTCAAGTCCTGATCCAACAGCTACAAAGACTCTGCCCTTAGGAATCTGAGACGATTGGAAAATTAAGAGTGCTCAGTATAGGGAGCACACGTTGTGTAAGAGCTTACTCTAGGAGACTACAGTGGTTCAGTTTACCTTCTGCAAACACATGAAGTTATTACTTAAAATTGTAGTATTCGGTAGGGCAGCCGTATGTTTTCTCTCATTAGCTGTTTTTCAATAAATATCAATAATTTCATGTTGGATGTCACCCTCCTGAAAATTAACCATTAGCTTTTCAGTTTCAGCACAAAAGTCAGGGAAAAGAAAAAGCTTACTGTTGTGCCTATATTAAAATACTTTTACAGTTGTGTACCTGAGAAGATTTATTGTTTGGATCTTAGAACAGTGACTCTAAATAGGGCTGGAGGGCGGCTCTGCTGTCAAAGCTCTGCCTGCCATGCATAGCTTTCCCCAATCTGGATAAGTTTCAATAAAAACGAAATCACATGTGTATGTGTTTCAAAGACACGTTAGCCACATTGACTTTGTTAGAGACTATTAGAGGCTGGCAATTAATTTTTTTTAAGATTTCTTTTCACATAGGACACTGCTACCCAGAGATTAGAGCAGAGGCCTTCCTGATAGCACTTGCCTCTGGCTTCAAGCATCCTTCTGCTGTTCATTACAAAACTGGAAATAGGGTGTATATCTCTGTTATGTACTCATCCTTGTCCCTGGCAGGCCTCAATCAATATGAAGGAAAAGGAAGACAAAGCAGTTCCTAATTTTGCAGTGTTTGACTTTGACTTCTGCAAAGAGCCAACGTTTTAAGTAAGGAACACTGAAAAGGCTTAAAGTTATGAAAAGGTAAGCTCTCACCATTCCTTTTTTTTCTTTTCGTCTTTCACCAGAAAGCACTAGCAAAGTGCTTCTTGGTTAGTGATATTGCTCATCAATCGCTATTGAAAGTCCGATCAGGTGGTGAAGATACCCTTCAGCCTGCAAGAAGGATTACAGTGACAATGACTGCTTTTGGGACACAAAGTAAAATTAACTTCTAGGTTATCCCCGTCAAGGACCATTAAGTTTTGAACTATGAGGGACACTGTGAGCAAGTCATATTTTAACCTCCTGTGAGCACAAAAGCAGGCAGGCTCTTCTCGTCTCCCCAACAAATCTGACCTTCGCTGAAATTTATGTGAAAATGAAAAAATAAAAGAAGGCTGTAGCCCTGCCAAACACTGATGATGTGACTCATTTTAATTGCTGGTATTTGGAAATCTAATGGCCTGAGTTTCATTGGGTAGTTTGTTTCAGGAAGAATGATTTAAAGAAGCTCCAGAGTTGCAGCACCTCTTACAGCAGGTGTGAAGGAAGGCATTCATTTTTCTTTTAACCCTGTCCTTGTAAGCATAATAACAATTAGGAAGCTAGGGCTTCACATCAGAATCTTCTGTTCACTCTGACATTACCTCTTTGGGCTACTTCATCACTTCCAATTTTCTCAACAAGTTTCTCAAATACCAGTTTCGGTAAAATGACATTGAACAACATTAGACGTGCATAATTTCCTTAAAAGAAAAACATGTAAGAGACATAGACAGCTAGAACACATGCACTGTTAATACAAGCTTCTTAATTAATGAACTTCTTTCCCTTTGAATGCTCTCTCTTTATCAGCTTCAGTAAGCCAGAACATCCACTACACCTAAAGAGTAATTCTTCACTCAATGTGCAGAAGAGCTGAGGAAACAAGAGCTGTCTTATGAGACCAGTGGTGGGTTTCCTTGCTATTGCTTATTTTTGCATAGCTTTCTTCAAACAGGTACAGAAGGAGAGAGAAAGGATCTGAGGAGCATATAGTGGCAATGGTAACATTACCAACAAATTCCTAGAGAGGTCGCAGTACATTTGTTCTTCTTACAGCTAATGTGGCTGTATTTTAAGAGAGTGACTTTTCATATATTTGGTCTGTCTTTAAAAGAGTGCAAATCAGCTTCAAAAGATAACATGAGTTTGCAGTGCTATCTCAAAGGGAGACGATGGACTCTCTTGAAGAGAATTTTTCAGTACAGTTCAGTGTTACTGAAAATTTTTTTTTGCAAAAATATTAATTCACACTTTCAAGAATAAATAAACTAGGCATAGTTTTGAGATTTAAGGCGGTGAGGGGGACTTAAAATGTTAATTTGTGATTCTTAAGTTTACTCAGGATTCTGGAATTATTTTAAATGTGTTTAGACTATACTTTACACTGACGTTTTCAAATATGATGGTAAGGATTTCTACAATTTTTATTACTGAGGAAATTGCACCAATTCAGACTGTAAATAGATCTTGTTGTTAGCTTTTGAAACTGTATTCTGTACATCATCTACAACAGTAGGGGATAACCAAGGTATTTCTATCTGTTCTGTAAACTATGCTTTACAAATGATAGGAGAAGTGAAGTTCATACTTTATATTAAAATTAATGTTTTCCTCATTGCATATCAGACTGAAGGACAAGACCAAAGGAATGAAGTACAGTTTTAGACTGTACACTAAAAGAACTTCTTACAAAGAAACAAAAAACAAATTGTATTTATAAATACAAACATGAAGAAGCACTGAGAATCTCTAGATATGAGACAGAAGTTCATGTATATGTCTGATATGTGTTGTTATTTCATTTAGGGAATCTGCTATTGTGAAGAGAACAGCATATATCACAACAAGCAGTATACACATATGGCTCATCTCAGCTGTGCACTATAGGTACAGGTTTTGTAAAGTAAACTAATTTCCTCGTTCTCCTGTGTCGGCATTTCTGTGAGAACAGGAAGTGAAAAAATGTCATAAAGACTAAAAAACAGGGAAAGATTTAAAAATGAGCTTTGTAAAGACATGTAAAGGTAATGAAATATTTTCAGAAGACATCATTGTGGTATACCACTCTGTATGTTCTTAAACTTACATTTTGAAGACCAATTAGGAATGATTTATTGAAGGAGAGATTTTATGGCAAATCAAACACATTTTGCTGACAATACATAATTATCTCATTATAAAGAAGGATATTTCATCCTCAGTTTCATACAGCTTAAAACTTCTTTTCTGTAAATTTTCTTCAACACTCTTGAACCATTTAAAGTTCAATTCTAAAGTAGAGTCTATGAAGGCCATACTGCCTGAAGTAGAAGCCATGGAATAGTACATAGCTATTTGCACCGTTATAACTGCACGCACATTTCCATTCCTGTATTTTTGGAGGGCTGGCATTTTCCTCGTGTGCAGCATGAATATTAGCAGATAAGCACAGGGCAATATACCAGCCAAAGGAGGTGAGTTTGTTTTATAGTTGATCTTATGTTGGGTTGATGGCTCTTAACCCTCAGCGATCACCTGTGCTGCTCCTCATCACTACTGGGCTTTGGAAATAAAACAGAAGAGGTCATTACTTCATAACCCCTTGGGATGGAGATTGATCAAGTAGGAGCTTAATTTCCTTTATACCAAGGGTAGCTTAATTATCGTTCTGATGCCTGTACTTTGACAGCTACATGCTCCATTGATTGGTATTTTTCTTGTATTCTTTGGCGGAAAGAATTTGATACTCAATTTTGAGTTGAGTCTATAGTTTGGAAAAAGAGCACTGAGCTAAGTCTGATGATTTTGTTTAGCTAGAGATTCATTAGTGTCAGGGGTCTTGTGATGAACACACCTGTCTAAAGCTGTAACAGCTTTCAAATTGAATAGCCGCGTAATTCACGAAAAGCCACTAATACAAGTATTGATGGAGATGATTTCCCTTTTGGTGACATTCAAATCAAAGCATCCTATAAAAAATCATGCCACCGTGTTTTCTAGCACTGTGAATGTCAAAAGACTGATAAATTTAGCTTTTTCCACATTTTCTGTTGACTTTTGAAAAATATCTAATTCAGCTCTTATAATGCAAATTGGATCAGGAAGGAAAAACGGGGAAGAGGACTGGCCTGTGTTTATTGACATAGTGCTATGATGAGATATTGCCTGTCAATGTTAGCTGCATACTTATATGGCCATTCAGATGACATGCACATGAAAAGAATGATTTTTGACATGAGGTAATCATCTTGAATTATTCAAAGTGCAGCTTCTTCCTTCCATATCTATCATATATTACTGCTGGGTCAAGTAAGTCAGTGTTAGGTGGTGGTGACATATTTCAGTCCAAAGCAGGCTTTTAAAAATGAATTATAAACCCCTAAAAATAAAATAGGAGTTTATCATGGGACCTTCAATTACAGAAGCACTAGTAAGCGTAATTAATACTGAGCTCAAGAACGGGCAATCTGCTGCAGCCCTCCTCTGGAGAAAGAACATTACCTAAATTCGAATGCCTCATGTAATGAAGAGAAAGAGATCTATTATTATCATAAACTCTTTCTGGTTCCGTTGTCTTCACCTCCAAATCTGTATCAACTACCATAGTGATAACTATGGAAGGTATATGATAGTTGTACACATGGTTGTCTCAGGAGCTCTGAAATAAATACGATCTGTACTAAAGCTACAATATGTAGTGAGATACCAGCTCCTAGCTGACAGTCAAAAAAGGTACAAGCACCAGAAATTAATGAAAGGCTAGCATCGAGGATGAAATTGGGACAATTCTATACGTGCTATAGCTTTATGGAGGGATAAAATTGGTCTGGCCTTGCCACTCAAGCTGCAAGGACCTTGATCAGATAAGCTGAGAGCAGGTAACAGGAGAAGTGCTCTTAAGATCAGGCTGAATCATAGCTCTTTGGAAAAAGCACTTTTAATACAAAGAACTCTATACAGCAGGATTCATAAAAGAGGAGCATCTTTTGTTTGGCAACAGTGAAGCACTGAATGTCAAATCCTCCTCATCCATGGATCCCTGAACAGAGTATTCCACTCATAGCTGACCCATTAAAACACTGCTCCGAGTTTTCCACACACCTTGCACTATCCTTTTATTTATATCTATAGGTCTATGCGTACTGTCACATATATTACTCACAAAAGACAGAGGCAATATTTTGCTGTATTTCTAAATAAACAGAAGCACAGCTAAAATTTACTGCCAATTGTATTTAAGCCAACTGTAGATCTTTATTACCATTCACAAATATCAGCACAGGCTAACTGAAATATCTGTCTAAAATGTGGGCAATTTTTCTTTGAAAAATAGGGTACAGAAAATATAAAATATTTATTTTTAAACATGCTTACATCTTTTTCCTTTTTTTTTCTTCTAAATTGCCTTTAAAAATGAAGCGGGAGAGGGATAATAAACGCTACTATTTGGAAAAAGAGATAATACAAAAAAAGCTTTCATTTCTTTTTGAAAAAGATCCCCACTAGCCTTTTCTTTCTTCTTCTGCAATCTCCACGTTACATGGAGCATGTGGTGCAGCTGTCGCTCACTTTCACGTATTTGTCTATTTTAAGTGTCTTTCATTCTCTTTTTTTTAGTTCTCGTTTATACTTTCCCTGGCCACAAAATACCAGGATCTCTCCACTGCACCACATACAACTATATAGATTTCTTTACATGTTTTTTTTTTTTTGCTGCAGTTGATCATAGCTATGAATCTTAATTTTTTAAGTACAACTTGTTTCTCTATATTGTCGTAGCAGAGAAGGGACAAGTTTTATAGGGAGAGGGGACACCTTTTTCTAGAACACTTGGGACAAGTGTATAGATTTTCAAAAATATAATTCTCAAATGTAACATAATAGCAGAGAATTTCCTTAGGTCATTACAGCTGCAACAGCATTACCACTTCAAAACGGCAAACATGGAAGTACAACAATATGCATGAAGAAGAGAGAATCTGAATCAAGTATCTTATTTCTGAAGGACGCATTTTATATTCATGACATACTGATTGACAGAAAAGTGTACCTAAAAGCTTACTTATTTTTTCAGACATCCCAGTTGGTTTTATTAAAAAATTTTCCTTTAGTAACAATGGTGCAACTTTTTGAATATAGTCTTCACCTTGACTGAACTTCATGTCATTGTTCCTCCTGTTTTCTATATTCTACGTCTCTTACTATACCAGTAAATTTGTAATGTGCTATTGCTATTTCATCTTGCTGAAGCATCTACATTTTTTCCTTTTCTTTAAGCTGCACAGCAATTAAATGTGTAAAAGTTGAAGCTTGAATTTTGCTACAGTTTGCTAGTGTCCTTTTATCAGACAAACATAACCTAGCTATAGGCATATGCAACTATATTACTGCTGTAATAATCCCTATTTGTCCACAAATACACTGAAATCTCTGCAGGTCACTGCAAAAGGTTGACTGTCCAAGAAAAATTTTGAACTTCTGAACATTCTGAAATGTTTAAAAGCTCAATTTAAAAGCTATATTTGTTACAGTAAACATTTTGAAATGTTTAAAAGCTCCATTCAGTCTTGCTCACCTTACACCTTGCAGAGATCGAGGACAAGACTTTTATAGTTTATATCTATTTTACCTCCTAAAATGTCTTAAAGGCTTGACTTAAAAAAAAAATCCTGAAGCCTATTGTTCTGATTATGTTAGGATGCCTTATGAGGATCTTAGAAACAAACAAGGAAGACAGCTGCATCGTCCATTCTATCTGCCGTTTCATGTCAAACTGAAACAACTCCATTAAAAGCAGTAACTTCTCTGCAGAGGACAGGATCACTGAAATCTCAGCTGGTGCAAAATTTCTTTACTGACTAGAAATTTCATCTGTCTTTGGAGTTTTAATAAGATCGTCATTAAGTTTCTAGAGCAGCTGCTCTGCAACACCTCTGTTAACAGCAGCAAATTGAGTTTATGAAAAGCCTACTGGAGATACCACACTGAGAGAGTTCAGATGCTCTGCCATAAGACAGTTTAGCCAAAAACTATTTCCAGAACAGGTTCTGTGAATCTTCTCTACCAGACAAA
Source organism: Steatornis caripensis (assembly GCA_013398225.1). Classification (NCBI taxonomy): domain Eukaryota; kingdom Metazoa; phylum Chordata; class Aves; order Caprimulgiformes; family Steatornithidae; genus Steatornis; species Steatornis caripensis. The sequence continues at coordinate 78,217 of VZSC01003377.1, read as the reverse complement.
ATGTCTTTTTACCTGTTTTTAAAAACATTTTAAGTCTGTGTTGGACAATAAGAACATCTATTAAATTGCCGCACTGGAAATTTAAAAATCTGTTCTTCTTCATGAGGCATATGAAGGAATCGGTCATGCCCTGTCACTGTCGGTCACATCAGAGCTGTATGAATGAGGCTGGAAACTGCAGTAGCAGCTATAGCAGCTCAGTTACCTCTATGAAACAACAGGGATGACTCCCCTGGGCATTGCATTATTCCCAGAGGCAGTACAAAAATACTTATGGAGCAAGGGAATGGACCTCAGAAAAGGAAATGAGAATACAAGTTCTTAGTATGAGAAGGACGGTTGTTGGTAAGCATGGGACTAGGAAGCACATCCAGTTTGGCAGGGGATAGGGAAGGGACTTCAAGCAAATCCTTACAATAGAGGGGAGACAGGGGCTTTAACCTGGACATCTCAGAGGTTGTGGATCTCTGTCCTTGGAGACACAGTTTGTCCTTTAAAGACCCGACTATACAAAGCACTGAAAAATCTGGTCTGAACTCAGTGTTGAATCTAATTTGAGTAGGAGATTGGACAAAAGATGTCTCAAGGCTCCTTCCAAATGAATGTTGCTATGAGTTAACGACAGCTGTACATGTGCAGATCTGTAATGGCAGTGCGGTAGCGTCAATGAGCCTGGGCAGGCTGGACCGACTGTGCAGATTAATCTGTTAAAGCAGATGAAGTCCTATCCTTAGCACAATCATAAAGATGGTAGTGAGACTGCCTACGCAGTTAGAAAGAAAGAGGCTGTTGTGGCACAGGAAATAGAGTGCACAACAGTGCCGTATGTATGCAAGGCATTTGACCTATAGAAGCAAGAGAATACACAATTTCCCACTTAGAAACACGTATTTAATATCCTCTGTGGTCTTGGAGAGATTCTGCCCATCGCTTCATTCTCCCTCTGCTGCCTGAGTTTGAGAGGTGCTGGACTGACTGACCACCCTCTGCATTTCTGACATGCAGCTGCTTCTTGCTGATGAGCTTATGTGTGTTAGTATTCCATGGATACAGCTGTGGAAGATTTTTCTATTACCTACTAATTTTCCCACTTTTTTTTTTTTTTTTTTTTTGTGCTGAAGCTACTGGTACTCTCTTATGTGATGCCACATTTTTATTCCTTGACAAATTTTTCAGCTTCTGGCTACTGTTCCATATTCTCCATCTAACCCAGTGTCTCCTCCACCAACCAATGTGTTGGTTAGTAGTACTAACTTTCCTTGTATACTTCCCCGCTCCAAAATACCTTTGTTATTTTGTGTCGGTTAAAGTTTGTTTAGCTTTCTTTCAAGGATTTTCTCTTTTTCTTCCACCTTTTCTCAGTAATTTCTCAATCATATCAGAGTGTCACCAAGCCAGTTACATATAAGGGTTACAAATACAAGAAAGCCGTTTAACTTGTCGCCCTTCTGAAAGCATTTTGCCACCTATGAGAACATATTGTGTAGACCATATATGGCTGGAACACTGTTCAAATTTTACCGTGTTGCTGATAAGATATTGTAGGCCACAGCCTTGACTAGACCATTCATAATGAAATGTGACAGAGGAGATGGAGAACCCTGTCATCTTTGTATTCTATATTACACATTGTCATCCTGTCAAGTCAAATCTAATATAAATGAATCACATTAATCAGAAAATGTGAATTTCTATTTGACAAGCTAAAGGAGCATAACATCCTCAATTAAACTAGCTACCTAAAATTAGCTACTGCCACAACCAAGTATACATGGTCAATTTGCCTGCCTGAAACTGAAAATCAAGTAAGACAGATTAGATAATAGACAGCCCCAGAGTGCATGCAAGGCTGTAACTCATCCAATGGGCCATGCTGACGTCACATTAAACTAAAATTAATTCAGCTACATATTCAGTTTGGGGTCATCTGTTGGTGTATGATTTATGGAATATATTTTAACCTTAAATGCTTCAGACTGTTCATCAATAATTCAGTTCTTTGGTTAGAAAAGATGGCAGAAGCGGAGGTCCATCTTGCAGGTATATTCTTAAATCCTGTGCTGCTCTGGGATCCCAACTATGAAAAAATGGGAACAGGCTGGCTAAGCCTTCTACTTTAGTCAGTTCAGTGCACAGTAGAAAGATATTTTCCGCAAGTTTATTAGGATGAAAAAAACAGAGGAAAGACAAATAGGGAGACTATACTGCAGATACACACAAGCAAGGGCATAAGAGGATTGAGTGCAGAAGATAAGGAAGGATGGTTTTTAGACGCCCTCATTCAGCAGCTGAGGCTAGAAATTGCTGAGAACCTCACAAGGCAGGATGCTAGCTCATGATCAGATGATTGCCCTGTGGCTGCCAAGTGTTCTTCAGAACCCTGACCTTGGAGAACTGTGAGTATGTGTTCCGTTTTCAAATGGACAATAGAAGATCAGTTCTTGGTACCACTGTGCTCCGCAGGTATCAGTGTTTAGACTATCATTAGCCAATTACTGACTTAGGAGTGTGAAAATCTGCTTCTCAAGGCTAAGTTAACTCTTGCTATCAGTGTGGCAGAAAGAAATTAAACACACACTAGACTCTTAGCAAAGATTATATTTCTAACCTTCTTCACAGGGAATAAGAGCTAAAGTCAGAGGACAGATTAATTGCTTTTCTTAGCACTTGTCTTCTGTATTTTCAGAAACTAAAACAAAATATATGAGGCTAAAAATCTCTGACATGTCTAGGTTTGGAAAAAATCTATCTCCCTTCCATAAAGACCAGAACTATAATAATTGCAGAAATAATAATTATAGAAATAATAAGTATCAATTATAAACCAAATAGTAGTCCAACATGAACAGCATCAGCTTCCTTTAGGCTTGTGCAGCCACGATGGTTTCTGACGGACACAGAAAGCTCTGTACCACAGCTAAAAAAATATCTGGTCTCTCCCTTTTGCAGTTCTCTTTCTTGTCAGGCTCCTTTTCCCTCTCCTTCACGTATTGCTGGTGGCTCACTGTTTTTCACACATGTCCTCTCTTTCTTCCTGAGAGTAAATTCCTTCAAAGAGCCTCAATCACTTTGATCTAATATGGACTAATTCCATTTCCAGTAACAGTTCAAAGTCCTTGATTAATCTAAACCTCAATTAGTCTGACATCTTAATCACTTCTAGTGAACTCCACTTCCAATAGAGAAGAACAAGCAGAATAAAGACCATAGATTTTGGGACCTGGGGGCACCACAATGATCATGTAGTTTGACCTGCTGCACAATGTAAAATATTATCTACTGATTGCTGCATCAGGTTCTTCATCAAGCTTTAAATCTCTCATTGTAGACATGTGTTATAGAGTGAAGGGTTTTCTCTCTAGTTAGCTTTTCTAGTATGTCAACACCTCTTCTCATTATGTGAATAGCTACTCATCTTCACTTTAAAGCAAGGTTGATAAACACCAGAACTTGTCCTGTGAATTTTCCAGAATGGTCCTGCTAATACATTAGAAAAAAGAATGACCACAGGCAAAGATTAAATACTTTGGGCATAAGGTGGGCAGGCAAAACATTGTTTTACTTATTGTAATTGGACAAAGGAGAACAGATGAATCAAGAGACAAGTTCAATACATGATGAGACAGTACATGTGTATTGGGCAGATGATCATCCCCTTTTGGTGTCTGGCTGCTTCCACCACATGACAGAAATGCAAGAATTTTCATCACATAACAGGATAGAGGACATAAGGAATTAACTTCAGATGCCAGAAATAACTCATTAAGCCGCCTCTGCCAATATAATGTTGAAGGGACACTTGCAGAACAAAGCATCAGACTAGAGCATCAGAACAGAGCATCAGTATGACAGATGAGTTCTTTTGGAGGAATTTATTCATCCTGCAGGCTGCAGATCAGCTTGAAGAATTGTTTCAGGGATCAGGCATGTGAATGACTTACAGTAGCCCACCATGAAATTTTCCAGATAGAGTTCATCATGCTTATCCTAGGATAGCAGTCTAGGATGAGAAGAATGATGGCAAGGGTGCCTCTCTCTCTGCACTGCCTCTCCCTGAAGGGAGCTTAAGTTACTTTGATTAAGTCTGCCTTTTATTTGAGAGAAATTTCACCTCATGCTCACACGAGGTGTGAGCTCACCCCAGTTGTACTGCTCAACTTCAGTATCAGAGGTTTGACCTGAGTAAAGGAAGGGTATCATGCAGTTACATTGACCCAGATGATGAGCAGTAATATAATAGGAAGCTACAATCTGACTGTCAGATCCTTACAAAATTGAGTTCTTACAACCCTTTGAGAAGAATTTGGACCTTTGTCTGCTGTGTCATCTTTGCTTTGTGAGCTGCAGCTCTTTACAGATAGCACTTTCAGACATAATTCCTTTGAACAGTTTACTAGAAAAATAGATAACAAAGAGCTTCTAAACTGTATTTGTGATCTAAAACCAGAAAAAGACCTCAATAACATCATTTATCCTTTTCTTGGCAGGAGTATGCGGTATCTTTGGAAAGCTGCAGAAAATCTTGCAACTATGGGAAAAGTTTGACCCAGCTTGGATCCCATAGTTAAATCATTCAGTGGGGTTCAGAGGAGACTGAAAATCTCACTGGAAAGTTTTCTTTAATCACAGGGATTTTTTTTTTTTTTGGTGTGTACTTGACTGAGAAACAAAGATTAATTGTATACATTAAAAAGGAGTGTTATCATTTTCCATTTCAGTATCTTCACAGTTTTTAATCAAATACCTCTCGCATCTTTTGTCAGTTTTGCTTATGGTTTTTAACAAGTTAATTGAAAACAGAAACAGGCTTAAACAATTTTTTTTACTCCTTTAGACTTTATCTTTGGCACTTTATTGTCTCTGTATCTCTCATAAATATAAAGATAGTACTATTATTATGAACTTCTGATTTTTAGTGCTTTCTTGACAGACTCTTAGATTCACTGAAGTTACAAGAAATCCTATGTGGAAGGGTTGGAGGAGGTGCCAGAAAGCTAACACAATTTATTTGAATTAGGTATGAGTGATGACCATTACTTGTGAGTTATATAGCAGCTCACTTGAAGAGTAGGTTGTTCAGGACTTCACTGTTGTATTCCATTCTGCCACAAAAAATCAGTTCTGGCCAAAACTCTGGCAAATTGTCCAGAATCTTAACTACCTGCATTATTAGCAACCAAAGGGGATTTCTACTGTTTTTATATGAATTTCTAGAAGTAGCAGAAGAACTTCATCATGCCTGTTTTCTGACAATGTAACAGTCAGCCATAAACATTTGCAACTTTATGCTGTTTGCGTCTGTCAAAGGTTTGCACTTAATTGCATTTACTTACTTTTCTGAAAATGGGATAATATATATGTAATGTAAATAAGATGCTTTACAAGTTTTCTTGCACTCTTCACACATCCATTTTGTATTTCACGAAAAGAAAACACACGTAATTGTTTTTGTGAGTTCCTAGCTTTATTTTTCATATTTGTTGGACTGATAATGCAACTAAAGAAAAATATTAAGAAATTCATTACCATGAATCAAACCCAAATGATGTTTCAGGATGAGTTGTTTGATTGTTATTGTACAAAGAAAGGAGAGGATACTGTCTATACAATAATTCATGCTATTGTTAGCAAGGATCATTAAAATATACATTCATCACACAATCTTCACAAACTTCACTTATATTAACAAAAATAATTCCCCGCACTAAAGTCAAAATAACATCATCACAACGCTGACAAAGGTGGTGTTCTAAACGTATTAATGTTTTTTTGGCAAGTTGACTTCTCCATGACAGGAAAGTCAAAGATACTAATAAGCTAGCAAGTGATGAGAAAATCATAAAGGCTCTTGCAATAGGTATCTTCAGATTTTCAGCATCCTTGGATTTATCCATTTCTAATACTTCACAGAACTGCCAATAATAAGAAGGAATGAGTATTTAATGTCAATTCAAAACACCTAAAGTGAACATTGAAAAAAAAATCAGAAAATATTATTTTGATGATATAACTTACCAGCAATGTCATTTCACACAGTTGCTTGAGTTACTATGAAGACTGGGCAAGGGGTCTGTAGAATATCACACTAAACAATAAAAATATCCATAGAATTTCAGTCTCTTAAGTGATACAATCATCTCAACTGTACACAGTGTGGAGGATCTATTACTTCCGCTGAAACCAATAGGAATGCAAGGCAGGGCACCTTGCCAAATAAAACCTCCAAGTCTATACCTTGTTCACTTATAAGAAGAAATGGGCACGCTTGCTCTATTCCACTCAGTTCCATATGGCTTTAGCTTATGTTTTAGAAACCTCCCTCTCCTGGAGTTTGTGTGGTAGGATTGCTCTTTATGGATTGTCTAGATTCCAGAACACTAGGCTTATGCTGCAATAAAAACTGAATATTCTGCTATATTAAGACAGCTGTTAACATTCAACTTTGTCTTCACAATTATGGGTTTTTACAACCTTGAGAATAAACATAACAGACTGGGAACAACTAGAAGTTAAACATACATCCTTTTAAAATTGGTAATGACTGTACTGCTCAGAAAAAAAAAAAAAAAAACACTTTAATAGCCTTTATGCCAATTAAAGCTTTGAGAATAAAATAGATACAAGAAAAATTATATTTGCTTGACTGGTATTATCAGGCACTGAGGAAAAAGTTTATAGGTTCATTCCAGGATAAGAGAAAATTTGAAGAATTTGAACCACTGCTTCCATGACCAGTTTGTTAGATTCTGAGTGCATGTTATTGTGCCAGCATCTGGTCTGAATGAGTGACAATATGGCTATAAAATGTATTAATTGGAGATGTTTGACTGAGTCAAGAAAATCTCATGCTTACAGAGTGCTTTTGTCATGAAAAATGAAATATCCTGAACTGTATTGAAACACTATGTTTTCCTTCTCCCTTTTTCTTCTGGAAATTCATCCCCTCCGGATGTCAGATTCCAGGGTTGAAGAAAAAAAAATAATAATGTTTGGAGAGGAAAATTCAATATATTGTTTCTTCAGAATTTTGTGATAAGAGAGAAGCGATAATTCTTGATCAGATATGGTGTCTGGTTTTAATCACAAAGTTCAAAAGATTAGCCTGAATATTGTCAATGGCCAAAAAAAAACCCAACTCCAAAACATAATTCAAATAAGAAATTAGGAAATAAGATTTTGAGTCATTTTCTTTCTTCCACTTAGGCACTGACTGTGACCTAGACTTTCACTGCTGTTTTGGATATCCTCACCTAAAGAGGGCAACACCTAAGGAAAGTTCTGGGCAGCCCTCCAGATCAGCAGTTGTTCCCATTTCCTGACTGTTGTAATTCCGTTCATACTGTTTTTTCACTCCCACCCAATCAAGCAACCTATGTTTCAATTCTTTTAATTCAAAGCGGTTTCCATTACAGCTGTATGCATCTGAGGATCTTGAGTTCTCACACAAACACTGGAGTCCATTGTCAATGACCCCATGGATTAAATAAAGAAAAACAAAGACTGACAAACCAAAAACCAAATCAGCAACAGCCAACAATATCAAAATAAACTGTCACACAAACAAAGGAACTGCAAACCTCTGAGCTGGAGCCCACAAAAATCTTCAGAGCTCACATTAAACTTAAAAATTAATGAAACTCAGTGGACAGTTCAAAAAGGATCATGTAGTTTTCACCTATGTAAGACACATGTGACTTTAATAATGTGACTATTGGTTTTATCTTCATTACTGCTGCATCTCTGAGCACATGTAGCCCATAAACCCAGGAAATACTCTGTTTCCTAGTTCTGTTCCACAAGTTTCTCTGCTCTGCAATATCACCCACCTTTCAGACAACTGTAAAAAGTTTAAACCTCCTTGTCCCCAGTTCCTTGAGTGTACGGTTCCAGCTGTGACCCATTCATTGATGACTGCAGCTTTTCTCTCAGCCTTTACACTTTGGCAATAAATCTTGTTATGCAATTTTTGCCTTTTTTCAGGAACCTTTCGTACCTATTTAACTAGGCTTACAACAGGGCAAGGGTTGGAGGGCCAAAGCTAAAAGCAGGCATAAAAATCTGTCCAAAGTCACAGGAAACCTGGAACACTGCATACTGATGAAAGATTACAAAGTGAGCTTCACAGACTGGACGCATCTCAGACACTGATAACGCAGAAAAGATACTGGCCCTGTTTGTTGAATAAACATCACATGGAAGTCATAGAAAATCCTGATGTGGCTTATGCAAACGTATTTATTTAGTTCACTTTGCCCAGGGATTTTCCACAGTAGGCTTGACAGAAAATAGATTCATTTAATGAGCTTTCAGTTACAATGTGATTGTTAAGGGCAAATGAATGTTTCATTTTCTTAGTCTACGTACTTCAGGTAATACATCTCACAATAGCTGCCAGCTCCACTTAGAATATAATCTTCAATTCATTAATTCATAGGAGAACAAATAATGAAGGAAAGGTGTAGATAACGCGTATAAACTTATTTTTGCCACTGATAGTTTGTCTGTCTCAGGCAGTCTCAGGCACTGCAACTTCCCTCACCTCTTCACCCCCAGAAAACCTGTGTATTCTTTGTTCTAGCCTCAGTTTTCTCTTACTGCCTTTCAGAACAGAGGCCTGCTCAATAGTGCTTCTCCATAGGATGCCAGTCCTTTCTGCAGCTGCCCTACTGCTTGCTCAAACTGTGGTTTCACTCACCTTTAAAATTTCTAATAAAATCTTTCTTGTTCCTCACAGGCTCTCAGCTACAGGAAGAGAAGACAAACGACGTTGATTTTGATTTTCTCTACTTTGAGGAAATTCTTGCAAAATGCAGAAATGCTGAAGCTCAACTTCTGCTTTCACTTTGATAAAAGCACAAGGTCAGTGATCTTTTCTAATGCCAAGACTGTTATTAAAAATCATAGAAGAGGTTTTCATGTGAAGGAATTTTATTTACCTGCAGATTAATGGGAATTTTATTGGCAGCTGTTCTCTTCCTTCTCTCCAATGGCTATGAGTGTCTATACAAATAGTTTTGAAGTTGATAGAATTTATTCGGTCTTGTAAAAGCAAAGCAATGAAGTTAAACCACCTGGTTAAAACATACCCTTTCATCTGACCACAACACTTGATTTATCTTTGAAAATAATAATCTACATACAGTTTTATCTCTCCTTTCTCAGCCTTCTCATCATACTATCCTTGGCAAGCTATTCTCATCAGTTGCTGAGGAACCTGGCACAGAAACATGTTGACCAGGAAGAAGACTGAATGCAAAAGAAATAACAAAAATTTAATGGTCATATTAAGACTGGTATTGGTGTGTGAAGAAAACATGCTATTATGAAACTTTGGCATTACTTCTCTTTGCAGGTAAGATCTATGTCAGTAATTTGAAAGCTTCAAAATACAATTTTTCATACATTATTTTTTAGACATTTTTAATGCTTAGTAAAGACTTCAGACTTACTGATGGGAATGGATAAAGTAGATACTGTGAGCAGCTTGGAAAAATGGAGCAATGGCTGGCTGGATATGTATGGATCAACAAGAGTTGCATATGTAGTCTCTGAGAAGTACTCTAAAGTGCTGTTCTGCTATTTCTATCCAATGCCCTAATTCTGTGTGAAAGTTCACAATAAAGGTTTCTGAAGAACTAGATTTATGTTTCACAGAAAGCCTATTCTGAAATACAACCTTAACTGTAGAATCACTCTCAGAACATTTTGATACCTACATATCTTTGTCAGTCATCCTCCTCAGCATATTGAAGAACACACACTCAGTCCCTTTGTTTCGAATAGGACCATACAAGTTCTCACTTCCTTTTTCCTTCCTTTACAGAAGTTTGGTTCAGTTGAGGCATAATTGCCTTCTTAGAGGCAGTTACACAAACAAATTTAAGAAAAGATTTTTAGCTAAACTTAGGCACTATTTTTGTTTCACACATTACTGAAACAGTGTTCAGCATTCATTTTCATAGATCTAACAGGATATTTATAATCTATTTATGATTTTCCATCTTTTTTCTAATATCTTTTTCTTTTAAAATAAACCCTCTAGAAATCACTAGATTTTTACTTACGTTTTACTCACCCCATCCTCCATCATTAAGTCTGACTCTGACAATAAAATATATACTCTGTTGAGAATATAAGAACTTTAGTGTTGAGATATTGCAGTGTAAAGAAAAGTTCCTCGTTTGTTTGTAAACTGATATACTTCCACTGGAATCAACGAAGCTATGCTAGCTTCCTGTTAATCCTAAAGAGTTTTGAATTGAAATTGATTTAGAATGAAGTAGGATTACAGATAAAACGGAGAAAAATATTGTGGTGCTATTTCTTTCAAATAAATAGTATTACCTATCCTTAAAATGGAAGGTAATTTGCTTTTAAACCCTACCACAGCAGAGAAAGGACCTATTTTAAGATTAATAACAAGCAGTACCTAATATAACACGAAGTAATCAGGCTAGCACCATGAGAGTGTTATGACCTTGGCAAAATAGTACTTGACATTATACATGTGAATAACAGAAGTAGGAACAGGTGACTTTTGAAGGACAGTGCTACTTGCCGGGATAGTTTATCAGTGTACATATAACCTATTGAAAGATAAGAATATGCAGCCTCTCACAGCAAAATTTGATTTTAGCTATATTTGATAAAAGCCTGGACAAAGCAAAATTACTTAATTTTTTACTCATTGAAAGAATATAAAGTGCTGCAACATAATCCTATTGATGAAACTTCCATGGACACATGGCCCAACAGCAACATAAACAACTACAACACTAAAATAAATAAGCATTCAGACCTTGAAAAAGACAAACAAGTAATTTTGGTTTTAGCATTAAAACTATCACACTCCTATTCCAAACAGTCACCAGGCCAACAAGCATTTATTTCAACTAATTAACGAAAATGAAAAGAATTCTGATTGATCTCTGCTGTCCTTCAGAAGTACTCCAAGCTGTGACCAAAGGACTCTTAACACTGGTTCCTCCTGAAAGAAATGCTATTGTTTGTATTACTGGAAGGTAGCACAGAAAGCAGGCAAGGTTATTTTTACTGGATGAAATAACTAGCACTTTCCACATTACGGCTGTCATGATCAGGTTCTAGAGTGGATGATCCAAACCATTTTTTAAGCAATGTAGGACTTGGACATTACAAGACAGCTCTGTAAGCTTATATAGTAACATACTTTAAAGCAGAATAATTTTGGCTATTATCCAGGGACAGAGTTGTGTGAAATATTTGATAGTCCATTATCGACTGTCACTCCCTAAGGAAAAACAATGCTTCCCTAAGGAAAAAAGTAATAATTAAGTGATCACCCTAAATTTGCTCACAAGTCCACGTGGCGGTTCCCCATCCCAGTAAGTTTTAACTGTTTGTCCAATTTCAACCAAAGTTGACAGAAGTCACAGAACAACTACATTCCTATAATATGTGAAGTAAGCAAATGGGAGCTTATTAATGGGCATGCTTCAAAAAAGGCTATTTTACTTGTTTTTCTCTCTTTAGACATCAGAAAAATCTGTACTGGTACTTACTCCTGAGACCTAATGGCAGACCTTGTTTTATTTTTAGCTCACACTGAGAACATCGTGTGGGATGCATGCTTGTGCCACCAAAAAAGAAGTATTTAAACACTTATTCATGGAGCTTTCACCTATCTGAACATTTCAGAAATGCCTCACTCTCTGATAATCCTGAAAATGTTTTTGTGGTATCTGAATGTCCTCCAAGAAACTCTTCAGGCAGTCTTTGAAGAAGTTATCCAGAATTTCATTTTGCAAGACAGATTCATTATGCAACTGAATACATTTTTTAATGCATTAATTTAGCAATTCCCAAGAATAGCAATTTCAGAACTATACTTATGGTATGAGAGAACGCAACACTGTAACTTCATCCTCAGAAGCACAAGATGTCTGGAACAGCACTTCGGGCACTCCATCATCACAGGCCCCTGGAACACATTTGCACTGTACAGCACCTATACAAAGATCAAGTGTGTAGGGATTTCAAAACTGTCTTCACTATAGAATTCTTGTTTGAAACCTTGACCACAATTAAAACATTTCTTGTCTTCAACATAGAGATCACAATTCTTGTTAAGATTTTGCTGTTCTCTTTAAAGGATTTTGAAAGGGAGTAGCATTAGTTTTGGTGACGTAAAAATTCATAAAAAAACAATAGAATAGTGTCAGCATTTGGACAAATGGTGTGAAGGAATCAGAAACTCAATTAGCTGTGAGGGAGTCTTCAAAATCCTCGTGGCACATTAAGTGCTGTCACAAAGGCAAATTCCTTACAAACAGTAGATTCTAAGCATAATTAGATCAAATTACAGAATTTACTGTAAATCTAATACCCTTATTCTTTCATCTCCTTGTATTGTCTGTTCAATGACTACATTTCCTGGACAATTCAAGAAAGCTAAGTACCTCTGTATTTTTCACATCATTTTTAGAATATCATATATATGTTCATCTTGTAATAAATTATAACAACTAAGAGAAAGAATTGTACTTAAACAGAAATTGGAAGTTGGTGTTGCATCCATCAGAAATTTCTACAGCATCAATAAGAAATATAAAGAGATGAATAGTGCAGCTCACAATGCACGAACACATGTACAGTGTTGGATATCAGAAGTTTCAAAGAAGTAATGGTGTGGGGAGTGTAGGGGTGGCTTTGAGAGTTAACTTTCTGTTAACTTTTAAAATTAACCTCTGCTAAAGTGATTCATGGAAAAGTTACTAACAGCTCACAAGTTTAAGTAAATTACTTCAAAGTGCTGTAATACCAATTCGTTCTGTTGTGATTTATTTCACATAAGAAGCCTTTATAACAAAGACTGTTAGTGTCTGTTGATCAGTCATTGGAAGAATAGTATAATTTAGGGGAATAATTCATTTAGAGAAGATACTAAGTGACATGAAAATCTGTGCTTCAGAGTTTTAAGGCTGTCCTGAAGTTTGTATGCAGCTACAGTTGCATCTGCTCTCCTCTCCAGAGCTGAACCTAAACTTGCACGCTACCAAAACATAAGAGAAAATAAGGATGTAGATGAAATTTAGGAAAAATTGAAACAAAACTTAAACTGTACACTATGATTTGAATTCTTCAAGCCATCTAGGCTAGCCAAACTGGGCTAATTCTGTCAATGTCAAGAAAACCATTCCTAAGGCAGATTGTGTATTAATCTTGAGAGAGGGACTTATGCATGTAATTGTTCTGGTTCTTCATGGAATTGTCAAAATTAGAATTCCATTAAGGCTTTTCACAGTATCAACGTCTTTTGTTTACTCCATACATTAGAGTTGTCACATACCTGTCCAATTCAGTAAGCTACTCAAGAAACAGCATGTGTTTGTCATTGTGTGGAGATTCCTTGTGGACAAGCAGCAACCGTTCATGTTTTTAGCTATATTTGTGTAAAATGTGGCTTCAATGGGTGGGTTACAAAATATTACATAAATATATGGCAGCTGAAAAAGATAAATTATCAGGTCAGGAGAAATAATTTTACTTGTAGAAGATCTGTTTTGTTTATGATAGCCCAAATTAGAATATCATTACTTTTCTAACTACCATCAAGTAAGAATGCGTTTATCATTATCTAGCTACCATATTTTGTTGAGTCTGCCTAGCAGAAAAGAGCATTTCAAAGTTATTTTTATGGAACAGACATCCCCAGTATTACAGGACAAATGAACTGAGACATGAGTTGATGACCTAATGACATCAGTTATCAGATCTAAATAAAGGAAAGTATACAAGTGTAAATTTATCTTAAAAAGACCCTCTCAAGAAAGGGATACAGAAAAAACTCCACATCGTATCCTTTCAGGAAAGAAGGAAGATTTAAAACATTTTCAGGATTTTGTACCATTAAACACTGAGTTCTTATTACCCTCCAGTAAGATACAAGTGCATCACCCAAGCAGAATCAAGTCAACCCTCTTTCACCCAGCCCTCAAGAGATCTTATTTACCTCCTAACTTAAGCAGCAGGCAAAACTTAAGGGATGACAAGAAGTCAGTTCTGGGAAGCATGCTGGATGTTTGGGTGAGGAGCAAGTTACCTGCCAGGTGTCCTAGGAAGACACCTTTTCTGCATCCTTCAACAATACATATATCTGGATTTCACCACAGTATTAAGTGAAACTTAACTACTTTCAGTGAAGCCAGTCAACTTCCTTTGCACTTTCCCTTCCCACTAGCATATCAACTGCACCACTCATCTTGGCGTCATCTGTAAACTTGCTAAGGGTGCACTCAATCCTACTATCTATGTCATAAAAGAAGTTGCTAAACAGTATTGGTCCCAGCACAGATCCTTGAGGGACACCGTTCATTACTGGTTTCCACTTGGACATTGAGATGTTGACTAATTCTCTGGATGCAGCCACCCAGACAATTCCTTATCCATTTAATATTCCATCCATCAAATTAATCTCTCTCCAAATCAGAGGTAAGAATGTTGTGGCAGATCAAAGGTCATTTAACTAGAAATGCTCCATTCTGGAAGTTCAAAAAAACCATTAACTCCATCTATGAATAAGAGCACTACCAAAATAGTAATCTTCATATTGATCATTTAATTTCTTCAAAATTTATTGCACTTACTGCAGAAACATCCAAAGAGAACTGTTAGGTTTCACAGTGAGGTCAGTTGATGATATTGTGAAAGTCTTAGGGATATTAGCTTTGCTGTCCTGGAGAACTGTTCCACGTTTGTTTTTGTCATGAGGTTTTGGAGTGTAGTACAAGCACTCTGTGACTGGGCTACAAGCATTTCAGTGTACGTGATATCTGCGGCTTGGCAGGTCACCACACAGACTGACTCTGTGTCTACAAATGATGATCCTTTTGTCCCAGCCTTCAATTCAAAATCTTGCTCAACACCAAGTTAATTTTAATGCATGTTGAAGAATATATAAGAAAATATGCATCATGATTGGTGCCGCTCAGAAAAATTGCATGCAGAGGAAGAAGCAGTGCCCTTCTATGATGGTCTCTTTCCTCTAACAACCTTATTCTTTCCAAAACCAAGAGAAAATATTGGAGAAAGCAAAGACACTGCTGGCTTCTAACTGTATCTATGCTTTTTCTGTTCAATGTGTTCCTGAACCCTGGCCCGATCACATGAAAATGCTCCTTTTCTGAAGAGTTGTCTCCTACGGCTGATTCATCTCTCTTACAGAAATCCAGTTTATTCTCTCTTTCTCCCTGGGTTCTCTATGTAATAGAGTTCCAAGAGCATCCTCTGCACTGAGCAATTATAATTTTTGAAATGTAGCCTTAACCTTCCTTCCCCTGGAAGAATTTTGTTTCTCATCTACCTCATACTGGGATCTGCCCTCAGGCAACAGCTGTGTGAGGGATGGATAGGCAACATTATATAAAGTAGGAATAGAATCACATTGTATCTACATTAGCAAGCACTGCAGTGCAGCACAGTGGGAGCCAATGTGTAGAATAAAACAGTTCATGCTGAGGATTCAACATTCAGCATTTCAGGGGTTTTACTTTCGGCTAGCTCCAATCTGGTCTGTAGAACTAATCCCATTTAGCAGTTGAAGAACATCAGATGCATTTCTGGGGAGAATCTTCAAGTTTAGCTTCGCCCAGAAGAATCTAGTTTGCACAATCCAAAAGCACTCTGCAACGCAAACCAAAACACGGTCTGTGGGAATAATGGGGAGATGCATTTTGAAAATGCCCTTCTGAGCTAAACTAAAATACTGACTGGACTGCTGTATCAAGTTCCTTCCTGGAACTTTTCTTCTTCCTTCACCTCTTCTTTTTATTCTTCAGAATTGAGTGGGAAGTAAGATCTCTGAGATAAATAAATACAACAATCTCTTTAGCAATAGCACCTGTGATGGTAGAAGGAATAGCTGAGGTAAGATAATTTTCAGATCTATTATAAGTTTGACATGAGCCGGCAATGCACATTTGCAGCCCAGAGGCCAACTGTATCCCGGGTTGCATCAAAAGAAGCGTGACCAGCAGGTCAAGGGAGGTGATTCTGCCCTTCTACTCTTCTCTCGTGAGACCCCGCCTGGAGTACTGAGTTCAGCTCTGGGGCCCCCAACATAGGAAGGACATAGACTTGTTGGAGCAGGTCCAGAGGAGGGCCACAAATATAATCATGGCTCTGCAGCACCTCTCCTATGAAGACAGGCTGAGAGAGTTGGGGCTGTTCAACTTGGAGAAGAGAAGGCTCTGGGGAGACCTTAGAGCAGCCTTCCGGTACCTGAAGAGGTCTACAAGAGAGCTGGAGAGGGACTTTTTGCAAGGGCAGGTTGTGATAGGACTAGAGGGAATGGTTTTAAACTGAAAGAGGGTAGATTTAGTTCAGGTATTCGGAAGAAATTCTTTGTGATGAGGGTGGTGAGACCCTGGAACAGGTTGCTCAGAGAAGTTGTGGATTCCTGCTCCCTGGAGATGTTCAAGGCCAGGTTGGATGGGGCTTTGAGCGCTCTGGTTCAGTGGAAGGTGTCCCTGCCCATGGCAGGGTGCTTGGAACTAGATGATCTTTAGGGTCCTTCCAACCCAAACCATTCTATGATTCTATAATTTGCAGAAGCACATACTGCAGCACCGTCTTGAGGAACATTTTTTAAAAAAGAACCATGCAAATACACATATTACAAAAGACTAGAAGAAAACAGCTAAATCTCTGTAACAGAATGTATATACAGAAAAGCAAAATATATTTCAAATACCATCTTTAAATTTTACATTTATTGTGCCTATATACTATTTTGAATACTTCTGAACTGCTAGGGATGGCTTGTTCATTGGTATCACAGAATTAGCTGTTTCTTAAGAAATATGATCAATAAATTCAAGTAAACTCACAGAGCTGTCTAAGTTAAAAAGAAAGGACAATAGTGAACCCGTAACTGTCACTAAAATTAAGTTAGGATGGAATGGAATAGCATCAGTTATTAAATGAAGCCAGATATTTTTAAGAAGGAAAGAAAGCCAAAGATAGTAAATAAGTTTTCATACCTGTTTGCCATCCTGGGCAAGGCAAATTAATCAAAACTTGCATTTTAGCTGATGCACACCATAAGAAGTAAGTAGAAAAGTGAGGGTGTGACTTGAAACTTGTCACTCAGAAGTTCCAGAAAATAAGTACGCCAATTAACATAAGGCAAAGGTGATTTTTAAAGTAACAGCCTGAGAACATGTAACAGAACACACTCCCTTTAAAAACAGACTGATCTGTAGCCTCAAAGATCGGCCTCAAAGCTGCCCCGAAAGAGGTTTGCTGTTCTTAATGGAACTGCTGCTTTTAGTTTTCATCTTACCTGCGCTCAAACACTGATGAACCCAATGTGGAGAATGTCACAAGAAAATCACAGTACACACTACAACTATAAGGGCCATTTTTCACCTCAAATCACTGCAAGAAATTCTGAACAAAGAACGAATTAAAAATGAAATTTATGACATTATTCCCTCATAAATGTCACTAGCTTTATTACAATGTTACATTTTATTTATTATTGTTAATGATGTCATTTATTTGAAAATGGCTTTGTGGGGAAAAAAAATCAAAACTAAGCCAAAACAACCTGTATTTTGACCAACTCTACTAGGCAGTCATTAAAGAGATAGGCTTTATAATGCCCATGTAGAGTCTATTGCAGAAGGAGAACAAAAAGTCAAAAGCATTTTCCATACGGAAAAATAATTCTTTTCATACATCTAGTTGCAACCACATCAGCTGCCAGCTGCTGCCTGCTCCTCTCAGAGGTTATTGTCCCAAGTAACCTAGAGGCTCAGCCACTTATCCAAGCTGTCTTTCCACGGTTTTAGTAAAGCTGAGCTGAAGCAGTAAAGACCACACATTTGTATTCTATGGGGAAAATAACACATCGTGTGTCTGTACAGCAGTAAAGCAGCTTGTCCTGGATATCAGATTTGCAGCGCCCTGCCTTTTACTCTTCCCTCCAAAAAGCCATGGACATTCAGTGCAAGACCTCCTGTGGATCACATAGAAGGTGCATCAGAAGAATCATACTATTGCATGTATGCATGATATCTAAAACTATATGAAAAAAGTATCACTTCACAGTTCAGGAGATTTGATACTTCCCTTCTGATTTTTCTGTCCTTCATCACCTTTCCTTTTTAAAACCCACGATTTCCAAGGAAAAGTTTAGAATATAAAAATTACATGGTATCATGGCTTAAACATGTAAAAGACAATTCAGATTTCAAAATTTTGAAAAACTCATTGAGGCTTTGCATGACTGTTTACTGCTGCGCTTTTTTGTGTGCATAAATATAGGCTGAGATCAGTATACCCATGACAGGCTGTGCTAAGGAACTAAAGGGATTCAAATCACAGACACTGGAAAAAAGGCAAAATCAGATTCACAATGCGTCAGTGCACATGTACTTCTCAAACAGATAAAAAGTATAAATTGGCAACAAGCCTTCATAAGAAAGATGAGGTCAGCTTGCCCTTGTGTGCTATTGAAAGCTCTCAGTCATGTAAGGCTAAGAATACTCTAATAGGTTAAATTTATTGGTTGAAAAACTTTCTCCCTTGATGGAGCCAAATTAAGATTTTCCTGGCCTTGACAGAAAGAAGCAATTAACTAGGAGTTTTCACTCATCTACAGCCAAATTAAGGCTGGTCAGGCATGCTATTATAGAATCTTTGTGAAGGAAACACAGCAACAGTAAGCTAACTCTTGAAGAAAAAATTATTGAATGCTAGGAATCTGGCTGTGTAATTCCAAGACCTAGGCCTTCCCACAATTAATATTTTGTCTGCATAAAATTTCATATTTAAAACCAGAAGATTGTACAACTGCATTTGGTCCAAGTAATGTCAAGTTCTTTTTATGTGTATCAATTTGATCTGTAAATTACCTACAGAAACTAAGATTTCATATTGCTATTCTTCCATCATAATTACTTTTGAAATTTGGAGAGAATTGAACCACCACAAAAAATTCAGAAAACATAACTCCTTATCTACAAAGGAGCTGGCCTATTTACTAATTTAATCAACTAAAAAGTAATTTTCCTCAGCAGTTTTTAGACATTTTCACTATTGTAGACCTTAATCCATATGTCCCCATGTTTTGAGGAAACATGTGGTCAAACTCTTCCGAAATGCTAGAACACAGGAGCAGGAAGTGCTATGCACAGATATACCCCAAATAGCTCTAAGTGAACTACCTTATACAGTGTAATGGGTAATAGTTTTGATTGATAGAGTGGCTTTTCAATCTGCTGCTTGGCGGAGCTATACCAATACAACTATACTGCTCAGTGTAGTGCTATCAGAGATAATCAAGTTAGTGTCCAGATTAGCTCTGCCTGTGTTAAATTGTGCTATGTAAACTGTTTCACGTTGAGAACCTTAACTCTATTATGGTAACAGTTGGAATCCCAGATTCAAATTTTGTCTAGTTCTGGAGAATTTCCAAAGTAAATTCTGAAACGAAGGCGGGTTCAGCCAGACTCCATCTGGATTTTTCGTAAAATCTTATCACTTCATTGTTTTCATTCTTTTGTATTTTGCTCAAAGCCTAGCACACCCTGCTAATTTCTTTTTTCTTAGATCTATATATTTTTTAATGAAACAATGATATTTTTGACACTGCCACATAAGAGTTTGCTGTGTAAATACTGCCATCTTTTAACATGTTTTGACAAGAGTCAAAAGGTGTGAATTATGAGACTGGTAGCAAGAATTTAAGGAATACCTTCGGCTATTAAAGCCGTAGTAGATCTCATATTCTCTGACAAGTATGCAACTCTGAAAGCACCATTAGGAGCTAAAGGCAGTATTGGATTAAGGTTAGCACTCAGCTCTGCAGCTGTGATTAAATGCACATAAAATTGAGCTGTTCAGTGCACTTATTTTTAATGTAGTCTTTCCTTACAGCAGATTTTCACCTTGAACTATGCTTCCTCCAGAAAGTCTACTGAAGCATTTCCTCATTATGAGCACAAAGTCTAAGGGCAAAATATGATTAAGTTCTGTCCAGTCGCAGTACGCAAATATTAAACAGTAGAATTTCTTAATATAACACTTCAAATATTTCAGTCCAGCCTCTTCTTATATCCTACTGGCAGCTCATGACCAATACAAACCATGGATATCAAAGTGACCCATGACATCTTTGGTCTCACTACTGATGAAAGAAAACTGGCTTACAGATAGGAGAAAAAAATTCAATAATAAAAAAGCAATGAAAAAAGGGGTCCAGTGAGGTTATTCACTGTCAGCTACATTTACAGTCATCTTAAATGTCTGGGAGCATTATCTTTTACCTTTGTTTACCACAAGATATGAAATCCAGCTAGATTTGCTTGTAATGCTTAAAAAGAAAGGTTAATGAAAACCAAAGTTTTGTAGACATCAGTAACTGAATTTTCTATAATTAAGGTGTTTTTTTCTTTAGAGATTTCTAGTGCGCAGTTTGGAATCTTAGTTCCAGTTAGAAATCCACTATGAAACCTGTGAATTTCAGCCTTCAGACAGAGTCCCAGCTGCAAATAAACTTTCTATTTCTGTCTGAAACATTTGACAGAAATGACTGTAACTGTTTATATCTAACATCGACAAAGTGGAAAATAACTCGAAAAAGATGCATTTCCTTCCTTCTCTTCTTCCTTCTTTCTACCGGGGGTCATTTCTGGCCCATACTGACAGAACAGCATGTACTTAGTCTTAGTAGCAAGAGATGATTCTTCAGCACTGTTTGGAGGCAATCCTTAACCAAGCTCAAAGTATAATACTTTGTCGTTCCTGTCTGGAGTGTAAAGATTTTTTACACTCTGGAGAGTAGAACTCTGGAGAGTAAAAAGGCATATTTTTATATTTCGAAGTCCACACATGAACCGTTATGACAAGAAACAGTTAATAGTTGCCCTTTTCTGTTCTGTTAAATATAATGCAAATTCTTACTCTATTTGGGATTATTTTGGTGATCAGGAGCTAGTAACACAGCCTGAAAATAAACAAACTCTTGAAGTACCATCTAATTCTGCAGTGTGGTAATATTTAGGTTTAAGTTCATTTTTATAATCGGTCTTTGTATGAAACACTTGTTTAAGATTGTGTGGTACCTGCTGAGGCCTATATTAGTACAATCATTTAAATTTTATACACCACCGCAACTTTCTTATTGCCAGCAATAGCATCTCTCATCCTCTTGCAGCTACAAGATGCTGGCCACTCAAAACACAAGGAAAAGCAAACAAACAGAGCTGCCAGAAGATGGACTCTGCACAGCAGCTAAAAACTTTGGAATGCTTAGAGAACTGCTCTGGAACCAAAAGAGAAACATCGCATGTTAAAAGAGTCATTGTGTTCAGAGATCAGAATTGTTAACTGAAGTGTGTTTGAAGGCAGAGGAATACCTAGCCCAAAGTTTATTTTTAGTGGTTTGTGTTAGCCACCACTGTCTTTTACATATTTCAGAAGCTGTGCGTGAATTAACGTCAAAGCTCAATACTGTCTGACCAGGTTCTTTTAGATATTCCGCATATGGAGGGCGTAATGTTTAATATCAAATTTACATATTTAAATAATATGTTACATGGGACTTCTGATTTAGCAGAGTGATACAAAATTTATTGCATAACACAATACAAATGTAAGTTACACTTAGCAAAATGCATATATAGCAACTGCAATACACAGTTCAATCACAACACCAGTGTGATTCCTATTACTGGTCTGTGTAATATGCTCACCATGATCATGCTTCTATTCCCAGTCATCAGGAAAGTGTACATCAGTTGATGCCAGCTTAAGCTCATTGCTCTGTTCGAAATCCTTTTGTTAATTGTTCAGATTTTATACTCTATGTTGCGCTAAGCAGTGTAGTCACTACCCCCCATGCTGGTCTGGCTAAGCCAAGGAGACGTGCATGCTCTTCTAAGGAACTCAGGGAGAAACATTTACACCACCAGCTGATCAACTCAGCTGTTGATAGCTGGTTACCTAAGGTAAAGGCCACTGTTTTGTCCTGTTGGTGTTGAGAGAAGTCAGCTTCTTCACAACAGCTGTAGTCAGTCAAATCCTACATAATTCCCTGAGCTTCATGAGCCTATCTCCTTTCCCATCTCCTCTGAGCCTTGTTCCATTGAAGCGGTTTATCGGTCAGTCACAACTGGTCTTAATTTATAGACTTAAAAAAAACCATCAGGGAGAGTAAATTCATATACAACTGAAAAATATAGAACAGAAAGCGCTAGAGTCAGTGGATATGGGGAAAAAACCAAAAGTATGAATACAAAGATGATAAAGCTGGAATTCAGCCACGCTCTGAGGTGCTGAATGGAAGCAACCTGTTCAGTAAGTGGAATCCTCCTTCCTAGGCAGGCTATCCATAACCTGTGTCACCGCCTAGCATTACAGCTGGTGAAACTATCAAGTACCCATATAAACCACACTGACTAACTGTCTCGCTGTCACGAATAGATATTATTTTCAAAACATGCCGCTGTGATAGGAAGGTATCAGTCCCCTTTCACAGATAGGAAATTGAAGTCTGAGACAGACTGTTTTATCTAAGGTCAGTCACAGTATCTGCTGTCTCAGCTGGGAAATGAACAGAGACCTTCACTGTCCTACACAAGTACTCTGCCAACATCCCACCTAATTCTATCATGTTTATATTAAATATGACCTTAATTTAGACTTGTTATCACCTTAAAATAAGTCTCTGCTTGCAAGTCTCAAGGAGTTAACATGGTTGAAGCTAAAACTTTCAGTGAGTTAGTTTAATTACAGCCCACAACAGTATATTTTTTTTTCTGAACAACAAGGACATAAGTCTCTACACAACTTTTTCAAATAATTAAAGAGAAAAGTAGGTCAATATCAAGGATTAAGTGGTATAGCAACACAAATTTAATAGAAGTTAATATTTAATTCACGAGGAGAATAATCCCGTTTCATTCTGTTCCAGACCATACTTTTAAATGAAGTGCTAAAATTGAAGTAGAATAGCATTTCACTTCATTTCTTTTCAAATCTTAGCAATTCTAACATGATCTCTGTAAAGTTGTATCTTCCATTACTGTTAAAGGGCATAATATCACAGAGGTCCATGATTCCTGTAGCACAGTACAATGCGATAGATCTAAAATCTGAAATTTGTAGTGCCAAATTCATATTATTAAGACAGCTATATGGACCTTTATAATCAAGGTAGCAGTTATAACACTTTCAGTTTGTGTGTCCGTAATTCTCATTTTCTTTGCATGAAGAAAAAAATTCAGAAATAGAAATACAGAAAACTTCTTACTTTATGCTTTTAGATGGTGATTATCTAGACAACCATTAACACAGAGAAAAAAAATACAGCATCTAATGACAAGTAGAAAGACAAAACAGGTGGTAAACAGAAATAAATGAAAGCATCGTTATGAAAGCACAATAGGCAAATTTAATTCACAATTATATTATTGTGAATTTCTTGAATTCCTTCAATGCACTGCCAGCATTTTGTTAAACAATACCTTTTTTTTTCTCTCTGAGGAACATTATATTTCTATTGCCCTTGGTATCTCTTCAGATTTTGTTATTGTGAAATAATTTCAGAACAGTGTTTCTAGTGAAAAGAACACTTGGCTTATTCTTTGATTTCTGAATAACGTACACCATGTTTTTAAAGGTCATAGATGGAACTTTTAGTAAACAAACTTTTCTTTAGACAAAATCCCCTTACTTAGGTGTACAAAGTTGTAAACAGATTTGTTTTTAATTTTTGTTTACCAGTCAAAGCATAGACACTGAGATAGATGCAGAGCTTTTCTGTCTAGGTTTTTGAGCTGACCATAACCATTTTATATCTCAGAAAAATAATCTCAAAAAACTCTCAATACAATCACTAAGTCAAGGAAATCAAGGAAACCAAACAGTAAAAGAAGGGGTTACAAGATAATTTTTTTTCATTGCTGAGTTACAAGGAAGAAGGCAAATTGCAATATTACCAAGAAAGTCCTAGTCTCTGTTGTCGCTGTATGTTATGAAGATGTAGATAATGAAAGTCATAGGAATTTAGGAACTGTTATGCACAACAGCCAAGCAAAGCTCCGTTAATGCTAATGGCACTGAGAGTAGCCTGGGACACCTCTAACAGATGCTCTAAACTCCTCCAGATGGTGGCCTATGCTTTTACAGTTCTGTGCATTGCCATATAAATTTATAACATATTACAAATTATCAGTATCACATTTTAAATATAAAATGCCTCTTTTTTGAGTGATTACTTTTCCAGAAAGAGAAAGGTTGGACCAGATGATCCTTGAGGTCCCTTCCAACCTGTTTTGGGATTCTATGATTCTATTGTGCACTTTAAATCTCCGGACCTTTGCTCTTTTACCTTCAGAGCAAATCACAGTATAATTGCATATGACTGTACGTGTCTGTGTGTATATACTTGACACTGTTAGACTGACAACTATGTACCATAAACTGCAGTCTAAAAATATCATTGTTAACGTGCTGAAACATTATCTTGTTGAGTTAATTTAGAGCTGTAACACGTTTCCCTGCACTTTCCCCGCCTCTGCACTCTGAGGTGCAGTTCTCAATGGGATGTACTTCCATTGTCCAATGATGGTCACAACTGCGGGTACACAAAAAGGTGAATTTCAAGTAAACAGAAATGAAAAATTCACCCAAAGGACTGTGTCATAAAAACAATGGACGTGGTGCAACAGGCATCTGTGTAATTTAATGAGGAGCTGTGCAAGCTAATCAGTAAAAAATAGTGATTTTATACACCGTTCATGCAGTATGGAAGGACATAAAACTGAAGTGAGTAACATGTAATAAGAATTTACTTGCCCATTCTATTGCTTAATTTCTGATTCCTGAGCTGGAGGATAGATTTGGTTATAAAGCCATTCTGCAGCAGATACAGTTTAAACTGTATCTGCTATGATTTTCCAAATCCAAAAGAGACTATACTGTTGGCAGTGCAGGTTTTGGCATACTTAAGACTTCAATGATCTACTCTGAAACGTGTTTGTGAGTATCTGGAGGGTTTATGTACTGCGAAACATGAAACTGCTGTATCCTTAATTCTGTTGTTGACTTGCTCGGAACAGTAGACAAACCACACATTTCAATTTCTTTTTCTGTAATTTGTTATAAACAATAATAACAAGGACATGCTTTGTCTGTCCCTAATTTGCAAGTAAATAAGAAATTACAAGTAATTAGCAAAACGAGGCTCTCATTTACAGTGAAAAACCCCCCAGACAAAACCCAACAGAAAAACAGAGGTGGTATAATTGTTGTGTAAAAAAAAAAAAAAAAA
>VZSC01003377.1:38734-52796 GCA_013398225.1 Steatornis caripensis | reverse complement strand
AAAAAAAAAAAAAAAAAATGTTGCTTCGAGTAAGGAGAGACTATTTTATTTTGTCTTTACACAGATACTAAGTTATTTACTCTCTACTGGCTATGCTGAATGTTTTTCCTAAGCATTACTAGCGTCCTCACTAAGACCACAAGTTGCTCATTCTGTTTTACGCATCTTATCAACCTCTAATGAATCAGCTGCAGCTTTCATTGGAGTATGGACAAATTCTTCTCTACAAACGGAATTTCAACAGGTAACTTACAGACAATAGGTATAGATGACTGAGTACTCAGAAAAGATGCAAAGTCATCTACATCTGTCTAAATGCTAGCGCCATGCAGTTTGGTAGTGTTGTTTTTGCACTTACCTGCACAGAGGTTGCCCTTCCTTTGTTGATGTTGTGAGAAAAGCCTCATAGGCTTGTAGAGAGAAAGCCAGCATAGTTTCACAATGTGCTGCTGATAAGAATGTCTGAACTATTACAATCTACTGGAAAATGTCCTTGGAGCTTTAACTTACGCTTCTCTGGGGGAAAGAAAAGTCCTAATAGATTATTCTTCTAGTAGTAATGATAGCACATAGAACTGATATCAGTCAGCTGTTATATATTTGGGAAAATTGCCTCCTGCTTATTTTAAGATGGCACAGTCAAGTCACAGCTACACTGTCTCATCTCACACATTTTCTGGAGAAAGGCTTCTCCTGCTCATTATTTAGTAAGGGGATAATATTAAAAAACCTCAGTGGAAAATGGGTACTAGAAGCCTTGCTGAAATAAGATGTGGATATTCATAGCCTCTCTACCTGTGACACCTACATTTTTTGAGACAGTCTGTGAAACACACACTGTAGTCCCACACCAACAGTGACTCATGATATAATCTGCATTTCTCTTTATCTAGTAATGACAGGAATATATTGCTGTCTACCAACTGAAAAATGACCTGGGTATTTTTGTTTACTGATGAAATTTTTTTGAAGGAGTGAAAAAGACTTCTCTGTATTGCGATAAGATAAATGGTTTTGAGTTAGGTTGAGTTAGGCCTGGCTGGACACAGCCTAGTGCCACAGAAGTATCGGGGGGAAAAAAAGCAAAACTGAGTAAGTTTCTAGCTTATCTAGTAGTGATCTTGGATTTTTTCATACACAACACTTTGTGGTGTTTCTACAGTTCTGAATTCTAAGTAACAGAACTGTCCAAAGTTGTAATGAATATGCAAGCTATGCAGAACGTGTCTTCTGCATTCTTTTGCTAGAGCTTCTTTTGCTCTAAGATCCTCTTTGTGCCATTCCCATTTGTTCCCAGTCAATGAAGCCAAGGCAGAAAGAGCCCAATAAGAAAGGCAGATTTTCTTTATTTCACTGGTGAAAATGGCTGATAGCAGAAGTACAGCTGAGAGATTAGGAATAAAGCAAGCTAAATATCCAAATCTGTTTGAATAATTTGGTTTGAATGTAGGTATTACAGGACAAAATTGCAAGGCTACCGTAAAGAAGTAAACTGAGAGAGATGTTTAATTTAGTTTAATTAAGAGTAAAAAAAAAAAAGTTCTCCAACATATGAAGCTTGTAAATGTTATGCTCTGACCAGATTTTTTTAGTTAATACAAAATAATCATATGCTTAAAGTTAAGCACTGACAGAACTTTCCTGATGTTTAGGCCTTAAGAAATGCAGTTAGCAATCATGATAAAACACAGGATGTGAAATAGAAAGCTAGGGACTAACTTGACCCCAGAAAGGTAGGATGCAATTTATATGAACACTGGTCAAGCTTCTTCTCCCCGTGATTACTGCCTGAGCACCTTTCAGGGCCTGGCTCACCTATGACCTCTTTGTATTATACAGACTCTGAATTAATGAATAAAAATCTCACCATGACTACAGGATTGAGTAGAAACTAAGTCAAAGATATCAAAAATATTAGCCATAGAAGAAACTACTAGTCATTGAGAAAAAGGAATGGATGCATGGATGGATGGATGGCTGTCAGAGCCAAAATAAAAGAGTTAGAGGGTGAATCAAAGTGTTCACAACCTTTCAGAACATCTTTCTAATAGAACTATTTGTCTGAATCATATTGCAGGTCATGAATTGTTTTTCAGTGACTCCTGTTATCCTGATGGATGTTTCCATCACTTCTTAAAATAACCTGGTTATTTTCTGGGAATTTTGACGGTTTGGGGGTTTTTGCTGTTGTTTGGTTGGTTGGTTTGGGTTTGTCGTAGTTTCTTTTGTTTCTTTTTTTTTCTTTTTGTTTTCCCCAGTTAATTTCCAGATCAGTGGATTTGATTCGGTGTTCTTATCTTTTAACCAAAATATTTAAAGCATCCCCAGACTGGTAAACTGAATATTGAGCAAAAGGTTCAAAACATTTACCTATTAATTTTCAATAATACTACTCCTGCAACCACTGGGAAATGGATTTGTATTCTTATTACACACTTACATGATCTAAATAAAAATGAAAACCAAAGCTGACAGAAAAATTTCTACGAAAATCCAACTAGTGAATCAAACGAATCTGTGTTGCTCTGCGATCTTCACTGGAACTGATTAGGATGTTTTAAGAAAGCAATCAACTTTTCAGCAGTCATCAGATCTTTAACATTTCGATTCATTAANTTTAACCAAAATATTTAAAGCATCCCCAGACTGGTAAACTGAATATTGAGCAAAAGGTTCAAAACATTTACCTATTAATTTTCAATAATACTACTCCTGCAACCACTGGGAAATGGATTTGTATTCTTATTACACACTTACATGATCTAAATAAAAATGAAAACCAAAGCTGACAGAAAAATTTCTACGAAAATCCAACTAGTGAATCAAACGAATCTGTGTTGCTCTGCGATCTTCACTGGAACTGATTAGGATGTTTTAAGAAAGCAATCAACTTTTCAGCAGTCATCAGATCTTGAACATTTCGATTCATTAATCCAGTCATGATCTGCTTCAGAAAGACCTACATTATTTCAATATGGAGAAAGTACATTCATATTCCAGTCATGATCTGCTTCAGAAAGACCTACATTATTTCAGAATGGAGAAAGTACATTCGTATGGTGATATGTATGAATACGTACTTCTGAGACAAATTTAATATCAACCCTGGCATATAAATCTGAAATGTACGGAAATTGCTTCTTTTCTTTTAGCACAAGCAAAAAAAAAGAAGGCTGTTTTGCTTCCTGAATTAGATTTTCTCTTTTGCCCTGAGTTACACACTTAATTCACAGCACTGGAAAAAGAAGCATGTAAGCCCATATGACCATAGAGGTAATAAAGCTACTTAAAGTAGACCATAACTGTACCAGTTTACTGAAAAGAAGTCAACAAGAGGATTCAGTCAGAATCACTCATTTAAGGGTGAACTTAATAGAAATAAAAAATCGCATACATTTTTCTGACTCTTATTTAATTTTTAAAAAGTCACATATATTTCACATACAATGCATACAATTAAGTACCAAATAAATCTTTTGATATTCAGCAAACAGTCTTATCTACTGCGAAATTGTAGACATGCTTTGATTCTACCATCTTTGATTCTACCATGTTATACCCATCTTGTTTCCATTCCCTTCTGCATGGCTCTTGGTCTGCAATGAAGAAGCTAAACAAATGTAAAGTTGCTAAAGCAAAGAAAGAGCAATGTTTTCTCCACACATAACTCCAGGGTTCATTATTTTTATATCTGTTTTCATCAGTTCACTATGGGACTGTTAAACTTAACTGTTTCCTTGTCCAAATTCTCTGGGCTAAGCAGAGTTACATGCCCTGATAGTAGGTACGCGATACACAACAAGATTATCATGTAGGTACAGCTTTAAATTGGGATAATAAAGTCTCACCTTCTTCATTAAAACACTATTTATCACTGAATTAAAACACTGAAGGTTTCACTGTTTTTTAACAGTCACGTCTAGGATAACTGCATGAAAACTGTATGTATTAAGTCGAAGTCTCACAATGTTGGCTTCTTTTTCCAGATAGTGTACTTGAAGATATAAAGCATATGCTTAATTTCACATAATGCTAGGTTTCTGCATTGGAAAATTAGAGTTATATCTGTCTCTTTCACTTGATCTTCTTCTTGTTTGTTTTCATTTAACTTGAGCAATTTAACACAAACAACTAAAATACCACTCTGATGGCTTTCAACGATTATAAAAGAACAGGCCCTCCTATCCAGCTTTTATAGCCGTATTTTCCTCTCCCCAGCCCCACTTACTCAGGAACAGTACAGTTTGAAGAAATGTGACACAGATGTGAGTGAGCATCTTCTATGTTTTGGAGAAAACAACTACAGAAATGACTGGATCCTGAAGTTAGGGGCCCTGCAACGGCTACACAAGCATTTTCAGAGAAAACCTCAGACTTCAGAGAACAAACATCTGCATGAAACCACCACACAAGGAAACAAAGAAGATTAAGGAAAGTGGAAGGGGAAGTTTTGCAGAACTAATCTGCCCTGGACTATTGGGTGGAAACATCTCTGGCACACCATCATCAGAGGACAAACAGGCAAATGTTCCCAATGTTAATACTAGAAATGCTGACTGCTCCACTGATATTAACTTCCACTATTTCTCTGAAAGTGGCACTCCGATCCAGGACGTTTAATAGCCAGCATGTTTCAGACCTTTGTGAATATTGCTCACATTTCTCAATGCTTCATTTATGAGGAAATTGGACGACTGTTTCATCTGATTAGATAACCCAGTTTCCAATTTGTTTTTGTGTGTTTTGCAAAATGAACATACTGTATTGAATATAGCCTGTGATATTTTAAAATTAAGGTGTATGCTAGGCCTGGTGTGGAATGGGGAATAAAGCAGAGAAGCTGTAATATGTGGGATGAATCTCAGCCACATAGAGTCTAGGGGAAAATTGGCTGTTTCCGTAAACAAAGCCATAATTCCACTAGTAGATTTCCTTCCCAGTTCGGTTTTTTGATTTGCTAAATAACCTCAGGTAAATAATTTCACCTCTTTGTTGCTTGTCCTCTCTGGCTTTGATCCTCTTCAGTTTATTGCGATAGTCCCTGTGCCAGACTGTTGATAGTCTCTTATTACAAGCTACAGAGTTCCTAGGCACAATGGCACTCTTATCTCAGTCTTTAGTTACCAACGTCCTACATAAATGACAATATAAAAGCACACTGTATCAGGAAATCCATGAGTACTCCCTGTTTTCACTGGGGCCAGTTGCAGAATTGCTGGAGATAATGACGAGTACTTTTACAAATGAACGCTCACTGAAGAGAATCTTATGATAGCTACAGACAACAGCAAACAGCTAATGCAGAAAACTGCAGTACTCTGAGACGCATAGCATTGAAGCTGTGCATCGATACAGAGTACCTATAAACCAGACAAGGTGAGAGAATTTAGAATAGGCGCTCTCACTACATTCTTTCCCTTCCACTTATAGCACAGATTACAGATGCTATGTCTGTTTCTGTGTCACAAAGCTTACTGCATGTCAACACTCACCCAGAGCAGGTCAATTTAGAGTGACAAGTGCTATCTGAAACATGTCCTTTAACTTTCCTTAATTGTCAAACTTTAAGAGTTATCTTAAAATTAATTTTGTTGCATTTAGGGTCCAGCTTTATGATGGTATAATTTTTTTTGGACATTACCGGTGACATTGTTCTGCCTGTCAATGGAAACATGAAAGAATATCATCATGATGAATATCCATGGACTCACATAAATCACTCAAATTACTTCAGATATGCACGGAGATTTTCCACTGACCCTGTAATGACTTTAATAAAACTGTTTCAACATGAGCTGTGTCAGCAACAGAGACATGAAAAGATGGTGTTTCAGCAACATCACCTCAGCTTTTAAATGTTTTGGAAAAACACTGTTAATTTTCTTTTAGTAGTGTATCTTCCTTCCCAAATTACAGTCTCACAGTACAGCACAGACACCATATGCCAGGAACACATGGGATTTCCTTTTTATGTTGCTTCATAACATCAGGGAGCTGTAGTCATTACTTGGAACAAATCAAAGTTATTAGGAGTATGTCTACTCATCAAAACCAAAATGTGAAACCACTATAGCTTTAATTTAGCCATGGGAACGAAGGTGATACAACTGACAGCCTGGAGGACTCGGACGGTGGCTATAATTTCCATCAGGTCGTTATTACTCCTTCTAGGCTTACTAAAACTACTCTTGTTTAATTTTGTGGGGTGGATAAAACCTTAGAGGACTTTCTTTGGGCAGTCCAAGGCACCACGATTTTACGTCAGCCCTAACACTCGTGTAATTTCAGTGATCAGAAAAGAATGCCATGAATCAATGTGGAATTCAGCATCTACCATGGCAAGCAACAGACTCTTCACATCCTTTGGTAAGCAAGACCTTGGGGAAAAAAAAATACAGTGATGATAATACT
Organism: Steatornis caripensis; assembly: GCA_013398225.1. Taxonomy (NCBI): domain Eukaryota; kingdom Metazoa; phylum Chordata; class Aves; order Caprimulgiformes; family Steatornithidae; genus Steatornis; species Steatornis caripensis. The sequence goes on along the minus strand of VZSC01003377.1, from coordinate 46,385 downwards.
GATACAGTGAGGTTAAACCCTCTCCACTGGAAAGTTTTTTTGCAGGAGATAGGTGAGATGGCAGGTACAAGAACTTTTCTTACATTCTTTACCAACCAAGTCTGACTTACCACAATTCAGGTGCTTCACTACAGGCTTGCAATTCCGCTTGTCATTACATTTCTTAGTTACACTCTACCTGCAAACCTACCCAATTGCATCTTTGTTTAGCTGATTCTAAGAATGCCTAAATTGTCAGAGCCAAGAGTACTTCTGAGCTCTTTGGCCAGCAACGTCCAGCTCTTGATTCGGATGAACACCAAACACGCAGCGCTTCTTCCTCTTCCCTTCTTATGCCTGCACCTTGGTGTCCATGGGAAGTAACCTTGTTTCAGGAAGCAGCAGGAGCGGCCTTCTCTGCAAGGCAAGGTGAGCCAGACACTGAGGATCACAAGGCAGAAAGGGGCTGTTTCCTCATTGACAAGGTGTGCATACTCATGTACGTCAACAAGTAGAGTGGAGCAGGTCCAGTGATGATGACCAGGGTCAGTCACAGTTCAGCGGTCAGTAGGCAAGCCAGTAGCAGGTTCAAGGTCAAGCCAGGAAGCCAAGGCAAAGAGGTCAAGGTCAGGATCAGCAAGGTACAGGGCAGGCACAGGCATATCTACAACATAGCTCAGACAAGGAACAAAGGTCTGAGCATAAAAGCAACTCCTGAACAAATTGGGGGAGACCTCCAAAGAAGCTGCTCACGTTACACAACTGAATGTATAAGATCTGGCTTTGAGCACAGGCATCTAAACTCTAAGGGTGGGGGGAAAGATGTTGCAGAACGTCTTCATCTCACTTAGGGCCATGGCACCCTGGGTGCATGGATTAAAAGAAAAGTACAGGGTGTTGTGTCCAAGTCCCTGATCTGGACAATGTGAACAGAGGGATCATGGAGTATGCTATAAGGTACCACTCAGCCTCTGTCCAGCCAAAAGTAACCACTGAGATACAACATTCTTTAGATTTCTGATAAGGCATTTTCCTGAGTGACATGGCATACCATTTAAAACACCAGCACAATGCAATACCAATAAAGGACTTGACAAATTTAAAAATTAAATGGACAAAACACACTTACTAAGAAGGATATTTTCATCCCTCACTCAAAGGATGTCTGGTCATTCTTGGATTATGATAATCAATGGTGATGAGGAGAAGTAATCGTAGCCAGAAAAGCTCTCCTCTTGCATTGCTGGACCTGTTTATATCGAATACATTATAATGCGGCCAAATGCAAAACTGAAACAAGAAAGGCATCCTACCACTGTTAATAAACAGCTCTGTTGTGGAAAGAAGATCAAAAAATTATTTAGGGAATTGTAGCAGACAAGCATGAGTTCCCAGTGCAACATGCAATAATGCCTCAAAAAGGCTGATAAAATCTTTTAACGTATAAGGCTCGGAATAATGACCGTGAATTGGGGAATTACTATATCTCTTTATATAGCACTTGTGAGAACAGTATAATTGGAATATTCTGTGCAGTTCTGATGTCCACACTTCAAAGAGTGTTAGAAATTGGTAAAAATGCTGCAATGGCCACAAAAGCCATTCAGTGGAATAGATCTTAAGAGAAAAAAAAAAAAAAAAACCACCAAACCTTCAAAGTGTTAGTTTGCAGGCTCTGTCTGTAAGCTAAAATCTGTTTTACTTAATAAAAAAGAAGTTACTATTGACAGGGAGAATTCTTGTGTTCTTAAATTTGTACGGAAAGGTGTATCAGGAGCCTAGAATTTATAAATGGAATCTAGAAAGTAGTAGCATAATGTTAATTTTCTATAGTAAAAGTGATAAAAACCTGGATAAACAACCAGTGGAGTGGTGGGCTTTTATCTCTTGGACTGAGTTTCCAAAGAGAGATTGAATGGATTCCTGCAGAGGCACTAGACGAACAGAAGTTGCACTTCAGTCAGCAAAAGCTCAGTGTTTAACAGTGCCTTTAGGAAGCCCATTGAGGGGAGATGATTGTTCCAGCCAGCCTTAAATCTCTGAATCTCAGACCAGCCAAGGGTGTTGTCTGGCTGCAGCTGAGATAGATTACGATGTTAGCACTTCTCACTGTACTTTGCACTATCAGTGACTGCCAGTACACTGGATGTACCAACATAACTGCCAGGTCACTTCATAATCCAGTTTTGTTGAAACGATCTAGCTTAGCAAAATCCTTTCTTTAAAGAGGATAAGCTAACCTGATTATTTTGACAAACTGAAGATGTGGTCTATCTCATTTGCCAGCAGACCAGAAAGCCGAATGATTTTCCTGTTAGCTACAGAATGTGTATAGGTTTAGGAACCCAGCGGGTTGTGATTGAAGAAACAAATGCAGCCAAAGAACGGCAGGAGTTGTCTGAAGATCATAAATATTTGAGATACAGATTTTAGATTTTAGGGTGAGCCTATAAATCATCTATGCATCTTTCAAACTCATGTATGAAGAATAGTAAAAAGGAAATTAATACATTTTCTAATACCATAATATGAACTTGATTTTGTGATAAATGATATCACTGATTCACCAGAAGGATGGTATTATTAAATATCCAACTGAAGTGAAATATGTCTGAATTAAAACCTATGGAAAGATGTATGGATTTTAAAAGTCCTCACATTTATTTTCAGATAAAATGCATGCTAACTTGCAAGTCTACTTGAACGTAAATTTTTTATTAGCAGCATATCCTACGATATTACTCACAAACGTAAGTGTACTTGTGATCTTGTCAGTCTCAGACAATCAGCTGCAATAACATATGTATTTATATAGAAAATTAAACTTAAAAATTGGTGTAATGGATACGTAGTGTCCTATTGCCACTGTAGTGCTAGAATGTGTTTTATTCTTCGCGCCACAACCTTGAACAGTGTATTAAAGGGCTTAATTTGCCAGCTTTTTGCCTGTCATTCATCTGTTGTTCTGTATCAACAATGTATTCTTCAAGGCAAATAAATGTAATAAGTTCAGTAACTGAAAGTTATTTCTACACTGATGTTTTATAACACAATTCCCTTGTCCAAGTGTCACTAGCAAGAGTACGGATGCATTTCAGATGGTATTTAAAAGACTAATTTAAAACCAAAGTTTGCTACAAGCCCTCTTTCTCCTACCTCTAATTTCCCTGCTCTCAAGCTTTAGGGTTTTACCTCCCTGAGGGAGCCGTTCTACAGGGTGGCTGAGTGGAACAATGGCTTGCAGCAGTGGTCCTGATCTTTCCCCTTTCTCCTCCCATTCCTGGAACAGAGGCCAGGATGCTCCTTTCCACCTGCTCTGGCACTCCCGTGATCCCTAGCTGGATGAGTTCTGTTCAGCAAACTGACAGCAAAATACGTGCTTTTTCTTGATGGGTTAGTTTTTTGCTGATCCAGCCAAGAAGAATTCTGCCATATCACACGTGTGTTACAACTTGTCAGGTGGGGCAGAAACTTCAAAAGCATCACGGCCGAAAATAAAGCAAGGACAGCACATTTCAAGGTATCTCATTTCTCTGCAACCTTTCTTGCAATGACTGTTATAAAAATGCTGCCAGCTTAGTAATAGGATTTGACTTGCCAAGGAGTCACGTGAGTGCCAGAGCTGGCATGAAGAAAGCAGTGGCGCAGACCTGTCTGTGGGAGTCACCTCTTTCAGCACCAATGAGACACTAAATTGGCTCAGACCGTCTTATGGGACTGCACCCCTCATCATGCCACACTGGCAGATGGTTGGGAGCTGTATGAAGTCACTTCGGACAAAAAAAAAAATTATTACTTGTATTTAAACACCGAAATGGCCAACCCCTAACTGCACACCTAAATGTGCTGTTTTAAATTGCTGGGACCCACAGCTCTTTACAGAGCCCAAATACCAATTAATCTTTCTCAATGGGAAGCAAGTGAGTGCCTTTAACTGGAAAAAGTTTACAGTGTTGCTTCTCTACACCTAATTTTGCCTCCCTGGAAACCTAGTTGCATTAGCCAAGGTGAATTAGCATATGGGTGTGAGAAAAAAAAGCTCTGGGATATGCGAAGGCCTACTTAAATTGGCTAACTGCCAGTGTAAATATGATAGTAAAGTGCATGGTCCAATAAAAGCAAATTTAAATTCAAGATTCCTACTTCCATATCCAAAATGCCATGGCCACATAACGCAAAGCATTGATCTGACCACAACAAAAACCCAAACCAAAAGAAAAAAACGCCCCCAAAATTTAAAAAATCCCTTTTGCAGGTTGAAGTTTGTTTAAGATATGTTGAAGGGTTGATTTTGCATCCTTATAGTTTATACCAGATTAGACATCACCTACTTTCAAGCAGCTGGCATAAAGGTCTAAATCTGATACAAACTCTTTTTTATATACCCTGGCTAATTCCATAAAAATGTCACTGTATGCTCATCCTGATCCAGAACAAGCACATGCTGCTAGGTGAGCTGGTGGTGGGGTACTGTAACAGAACCCAATCACAGCCTTAGGCCAGCTGCAAAAGCTCTGTGAATTCAGGTCACCGTGCACATCACATCACTGGGTGCACATCAACTGCCTTTGGCAGCATCAACAGGCTCTCAGTACGCTCTTCCTAAGGAATCCATTGCCCAACAAGGAAGGAGGCAAAAGTGCCATCAGGAATACATGGCACAGCATATAGGTAGAACACCGCTCATGGTGAAACTTTTCCCTTAATCCTCACTTATTTTCAAGTAAATGTCCCAGTAAAATAGGGGAGCTACAAATGGCAGCCAGTCTCACAAATGGACAGTCACAATGAGAAACGCATTAAAAACAGCAACATACTTAAAGTCCCAAACCTTGTTTTAATAGAGTATTTCTCTTTTACAAAAGACATCTTGCTAATCATATCCTTGTAACAATATTCCACATCCAACCTTTTTTTTTTTTTCCAGAGAAAAAGTTAACTACTCTTGTGCTAATCACCAAATTGAGCCTCAGTTTTACATCTGACCTTAAGATAAAACTTTATTTTTCTGTACTTATACTGGAAGGGATAGTAGGTATTTAGAGGATATCAGGATCCAATTCCACACCGGAAAAAAGGTCTCTCTTAAGCTAATGGTGCACTAAAGCACTGATGGCATAAAAACAAATGCTTGTTTGGTCTTATTCTGAAACTGAAGTCTTGCCCTCTGGCCAAGAACCAAATGTGCTACCAGATGAGTGATACAGAGACGCTGAAGAGCAACATGAAGAGTAAGACTACCAAGACTGCACTGTATCACCTTCATATTCAAGGCTTTTGTCTGAGTTAAAAAAACCCCAACCAAACAAATCAAAACCACAAAACCCCCCAAAACAAAAACAACCAAAAAAGCCACAAACAACAAATCCTTTGTCTGGAAGCATGTAAATTTATTCATGACTGTATCACAAGGAGCTTGGTAATACGTAACGTTAGAACTTTGAGCAGAAACCCAACACATCCACTTTTTCGCTAAAAGTGTTTTCGTGCATTTTCCACCAAAACACAATTACCCGTGTTTTCAATTGTGTTTTCTTTTTGGTTTTAAATAGAAAACTTTGTTGCCTTTAATTTAGATTGAATGCTATGGACAAGCAGAACTTAGACTTGAAAATGGAGACCGTTCAAATTGATAAATATCAACATGAAAAACACTAACAAACATTTCTAGGACATTCTTAATGTTTTAACCGGGAAAGAGATGATCTACCCTGAATAAAATGTCATGTACATTAGGGTACACTAAAAGTTAGAAAGAGAGAAATGAGTGCTTAAATGCACTTACGAGAGAAGGAGGTAGACTTATAGCTACAGTAATGTAATTTCTGGCACTGCATAGTAAATCAAATTTCAGTTTTAGTATGGGATAACCATGTTGACATAGTTATCAAAGACAAAGACTTTCTGTATAAGTTGGTTTAAAAAACGAACTGTGTCAGCAAAATCATTATATGACAGTAAAACTGCATCTACATTTGAGACGTGGTTGAAAGATAAATACCTTGAAAATGTAAACACCTACAACCAGTATTGCTACATCAGGAAAAATTTCTCTTGTAGAGTTGGTATAAAAGTTAAATATTGCCTTTGTCTATGGCCCTATGTAAGCAGCATCCTCCCACAAGAAGCAGAACTTTCCCACAACTGTAGTTCAAGGTTGAAACTGCAAAGGCAATGATCCGAGTCTCGACTCTACTGTGCTTCCCCATAGACACCTTCCAACTTACAAACTCATAAAAACCACAATTAGATTCCACAGTCAGTCTAGTAATATGTACCTCATGCGAGAAGTGTTACCAAAGCCAATTAAAAGCTTAGGGATGCTCATTTTCTAAAACTTGGCAAGATTTATCTCTGAAGTTAGTGGACCCCTCACCCCCAAAATAAAACAAACCACCAAAAAACTAAGAAGAAGGAAAAACACTAAAAAGGCAAAAAGAAACCTCTAAAATGTTGGGAAAACACTGATGAATATAACAGGAAACAGTCTCAAATAGCAAGGAAGTGTTCTAGATAAATAAATTAGTGTTTTCCCATTAACAGTGATACTATTCAAATGAAAAAAATTGGTAACATTTGATATTATTAAATTTGTTTTAGAACTGTAAGCATTTTTTTTTTCTTGAAGGATGTTCAGTGTAATGGCATTGTTTTCTGCTCCAGGAACACAAATGACCTGTCTGCAACTTGCGGACATCTGTTCATTGGTGCAATGTAACAGTTCTCAGCTACTGCAAAGCCAATAAAGGGCTTTATCATATTTGGATCTGTGGAAAAAAATGCATTTCACAGGTTAAAAAAAGGTATAATAACATAGATTTTGGACAACCTACGTTTGGAAAACAAGGTTTACTTGAGGCTGATAACCCACCAGTGCTTTATATGGCTTTATAAAAAAGTGCCTTTTGTGCCATTTGTAAAGAGCATTCCTTCTGAGTCCAATTGTGAAGAAATACTTTGAGAGAAATGACTATATGAGTCTACATCTATGTAAGTTGTCAGAGTAGCACTGACTTGACAGGGAAAAGAAATTTCTGAGATCCAGTCTAAAGTTATTTTGTTTCTGAGAAATCCAAAGCACTCAATGGCATCTGCTTAAAAAACATGCATACTTTTATTGAAAGAAAATGTGGCTTTCCAGGAATGGTTCAGCCATCCCTCTGATGGAACAGGTACAGGCACACGCAGAAGACCTTGGTATCATCAGTGGCGTCTCCTTTCCCGCCTCCTGTGGGAATTTTGGACCAATTCTACCCTCCCCCTTCATACACCTTTTCTCTCTCCTGCCCCAGACCGCTCGGCTACATGCCGGGAGGCCAGCGGGGCCGCTGGCCAGGTCGCCATTTTGCGGGGGTCTCGGCGGCGGTGGCGGCGCATGGCGGGGGCAAAACGAGGCGGCTGCGCGGGCGGCCTTCCTCGTCCCGCCCTGCCCTGCTCGAAGAAGCCCGGGATAACATAAACGGCACCGGGGGCCCGGCAAGAGCCGGCGAGAGAAGGGGCGTCCCGTGGCCCCGCACTGGGCGAGGAGCGCAGCGCTTGGCCGCTCCTCGCGTCGCAGCGCGCAGGCAGGGGCGGCCGGCCTGCCAGCTCCCTCTAGGTACCGCTGCCTCAGGAAAGAAGTGGGGGAGAGGAGGAGGGAGAGGATGAGGAAGAGGAGGAGGAGGAGGAGGAG
>VZSC01003377.1:20931-38499 GCA_013398225.1 Steatornis caripensis | reverse complement strand
GGAGGAGGAGGAGAAGGAGGAGGAGGAGGAGGAGGAGGAGGGTTTCTTTTTTTTTTTCCCCTCCTCCCTCTCTCTCTTTTCCAGCCAGTAAAGAGTGTCTGCCCCTTTGAACCGCTGGTACAGCGCCTGCGGCTGCACACACACGCATCTGGCGGCTATAAATAAGTCAAGAGCCGGGCAGAGGGCGAGCAGTGCGCGTCTCCCGGCGGGCCGAGGCTGCAAGGACCGCCGCCGCCCCGCCGAGCCTCCCAGGCGGCTCAGCCCGGCCGGCGCGGCCCCTGGGTGCCATAGCCCCTGGGTGCCATGGCGTGCGTGGTGCGCTGCCGGTGCTGCACGGGCAGCAGGCGGCACAGCAGCATCCTCTACAGCATCCTCAGGAGCGAGGAGCGGGTGGCGCCGGCGGCGGGGCAGGGGCCGAGGCGGGGGCAGGCGTCCCGCGGGTGCCCGTGCGGGTCGCGGCGGCGGGTGGCCCTGAGGAGCCCGCAGGTGGCGTGCAAGGCGGCCTCGGCCGTGCTGGTGAAGACGCTGCGCTTCGTGCAGAACGTGCCCTGCTTCCAGGAGCTGCCCCTGGAGGAGCAGCTCCTGCTGGTCCGCAGCTGCTGGGCGCCGCTGCTGGTGCTGGGGCTGGCGCAGGACCGGGTGCACTTCGAGACGGTGGAGAGCGCGGAGCCCAGCATGCTGCAGAGGATCCTCACCACCCGGCGGCAGGGCGAGCGGCCCCCGCCGCGGGCACCTGCGCCGAGCCGGCCGCACCACGGCCCCGGCGGCGGCCTCCACCCGCCCTCGGCCGGCGAGATTCAGGCGATCAAGGGCTTCCTGGCCAAGTGCTGGAGCCTGGATATCAGCACCAAGGAGTATGCGTANACCACGGCCCCGGCGGCGGCCTCCACCCGCCCTCGGCCGGCGAGATTCAGGCGATCAAGGGCTTCCTGGCCAAGTGCTGGAGCCTGGATATCAGCACCAAGGAGTACGCGTACCTCAAGGGGACGGTGCTCTTCAACCCGGGTGAGCGGCCGGGCGCGCGCGGCGGGGCGGCGGGCGCCTCTCGCTCGCCGAGAGCCCCGGGGGCGGGCGGGAAGCGGGCTGACGGGGAGGGCCCGCCTGGATCCCCAGCGAAGCCGGGCAGACCCGGGGCTTTTCCTCAGGCGGGAAGGAGGTGGCGGAGGAGGGGGACGCGGAGCAAGGTTTCACCCTTCTGGTCCCCCCGCCTCGGGTCTCCAGCTGGCAGGTAGGGAGCCGGCAAGGGCGCCCCTCCTGCCGTTACCGTCTGGAGGGGCTCCCCCTGCGGCTGCATCAGGGACCCCGGGGGCTGGCGCCTTCCGCGGAGGCTTTCCGCGAACAGAACAACCCCGAGGCTGGTCCCTTCGGGAGAGTTAGGAATCGGCAGCTCTTCCCTGTTGGTTTCGGAGCGGGGCGCCTGGCGGCGTCTCCTCACAGAGGGAGGCGGCTGGAGCGGGGCGGTGGGGAGGGAGGTGTGTGTGTGTGCGTGTGGGTCGCAGCCTGCTGTCCCCGGGCGGTTCGCACGCCGTGGAAAGAAAGCGAGAGAAGTCTGAGGGCTTTCAGGAGCAAAGTGCTGTTTCGGCTTTGTGGGGGTGGGGGTGTGTTTGCCGTCTCTCTTTGTGGAGACTTCCACAGCTGCAGCTCTACCAGGTGGTTGACTCTCATGCCGCTGGCTTACCTGAAGGGTGGCTGGCAGCCTGGGCACGGCACTGCCCGAACGCGGCACCACCGCGAGAAAGCGGGACGCGGCTCCTCCCGCGGCCCCTCGGCCAAACCCCTGGTTGGGCTGAACGGGGGGGGATCCTGCGCTCTCCGTCCTTCGGAATCCTTGCTACGGTTCGCCCGGGGAGCTTCGTGTCACGCGCCGGACTTGGTGCTTCTTGCCACCTGTAATCTGGAGCTGCTCGGAAACAGTTGTCGCAAGATGCCTTGAATGTGAATAACGCGTTTCGTAGACGTGAACAAGTTAACAAGTTATTTTTATTGTCTTCCCCACTGTTTGCAGATCGCATTTACCACTCTGAAAGTGTTTTGGAGAGCGTTCTTCAAGTGTTTATTAGCTAATTTATTTAACGCTTAAGTGAACATTGGCAAATGTTTCTATTTCGAGTTTGCGTAGTGAAGAAGGGTATTCAATGTCCACGACACCGACATGATAAAATTTTGAATTGCCTTATAAAATTTGGCATGTTGATTCTGCATACAAGAAGTGCTCTAGCGATTTCATTTGCTTCGTTCCTTGAGCGGTGAATACAATCTGTTAGTAGCTGTTCTGTAAGAAGAATGTTTTTTAATAAACAAACCCCATGTAAACAAAATAATTTGTTTTTCTTTTCAGATCTACCTGGGCTGCAGTGTACACGGTACATTGAAGGACTGCAGAGGGAAGCACAACAAGCTCTAAATGAACACGTCAGACTCATTCACAGAGGTGATGAAGCCAGATTTGCCAAGCTGAATGTTGTTCTATCCTTGTTAAGATCTATTAATGCTAATGTGATTGCTGAGTTATTCTTTAGGCCCATCATCGGAGCGGTGAACATGGATGACATGCTTTTGGAAATGCTTTGTGCAAAATTATAAAGGTGTGTAAAATAATTCAAATAATCCATTCATCCTTCCAATGCAAAGGAAGCCCTAGAGCAGGATAGTGTAAAGTACTGTAAATAAACTAACTTATTGTTTTTACATAGATAGTATTTTTGTATTCCGTAATAAAATATTCTTCAAGTTCTGAAATTAATTTTTATTAAACATGGTTGTTTTGGGGTAAGAATACAGTCATCAAAACAAGCTCTTAAGTTTGTGGAGAATGTCGATATCCGAAGTTGACCAGCTATTCTTTTACCATGTCTCTGACTAAAGATCACACTTAGTGTATTGCACTTTCAAGGTGAGTCATCCCTGCTTTTTCAAAATAAGCAGCAGTCTAGGTTTACGTTTTAAACATAGCTGGCATAGAGAAAGGGGGAATGAACCATCCATTTACTTTGCATATTCCAGTAATACTAGAATAGGATACTGTAACCGCAATTCTTTTCATAGTTCAAATACTGGCTCTGTCAAAGGCTTGCTGCAGTCAGGGAACTACTTCTATTGACTTTAACAGAGTTGAAGCCTATAAAGAATATTAAAGAAAATATTCACCTAAGGTTTTCTTCCATGTGGGGAAGATCTGTTAGGATTATTTTGAGGCTCAATGAACCTTAAAGTAGCTTGGCCAACTCTAATACTTGTGGTAAAACGTTCCATTCAACACGTGTTGGGCTCGGGCAGAACAAAGTAACTCTAGTCCCTGAAACAACGAGCAAACAAAAACACCTCTAAAAATATCCAAACAGCAAATACTGTGTAGAGTCGGGAGAACTGGTGTGGACTCTACACTTTTCTTTGCTTTTCATCTAGGTAATTGCTAGCTGGGATTTTCCTAGCCAGATTCTTCAGACTACTTATTCCTATAAAAATACAAAATTATTATGCTGAGACATGGTGTACCACTGGTACATCCAGCAGAATTTGTCAGCTAGCATTAAGATGTCTTAATTAAGCATAGAGTTTATGCATTCTTTTTTTTTTTTTCCCTTGGACTTTATCCTTTCAAAAACATTCCACTTCTAAAAATAAAATCAGGGAGGCAAAATCAGTTATTTAGGGGGGATTTTTTTAATGGTTTTCCTTTCCCTGAGTGTAATTTTCTAGCCTTTCGCCTGGGGAATTTTGGTAAAAAATGGAGAGAGAAGTGTGACAGTGTTCCAGAAGTAAAAGATATCAGCAACTGTATCATTCACATATATATTAACCACTAGCAGTAAGAGGTGTTTTTAAAAAGACAATTAATAAAGTTGAAGCAGTTACTTTCCTTAACAGGAGGTGTGCAGGGGAGAGAGGACTGAGTTTGAAGAGCTTTCTGTTGCTGCCACCTTGCGCAAAGGATAATCACAGCTCCTACACTCAGGTAGGGAGCAGGGGTGACTCTTGTTCTCTTGCACCTACCCTACCTTTGGGGAGGCAGTCAGACAGTTCTAGGGGGAAAAGTTCATCCATAAGCATCATCACTGGGGTCTGTATCGCCATGGCAATAAGAATCTCATCATGGACTAGGATACTGCCACTGAGCAGACAAAACAAAGCAAAAAGCACAACCTCCACGTTGTGTGCCCTGAGGAGCTCCCAAAAAATTCCAAAGAACAAAAACTATGTAAGTAAAATGCTCTTCACTACCACTCTAGACTTCAGACCAGTTCAGACCATAATGCAGCGGGCTTACCCTTAAGCTGGTGCTTTTACATGTACGCACACATGCATGTACACACATATTGCAAATATAAACAAATACATATGGAGAATACTTACTGTGTATGTATAAATGTTCTGTGAGTTTACAATAACTTCTGGGCTTATCTAACATCTCTGTAACATAAATATATGTTTCCCTCTTTTTACATAAACAGCATATGAGCTTGGCAATAGTTTTTGTGGTGGGTTGACCGTGGCTGGATGCCAGGTGCCCACCAAAGCCACTCTATCGCTCCCCTCCTCTGCTGGATAGGGGAGAGAAAAAGTAACAAAAGGCTCGTGGGTCGATATAAGGGCAGGGAGAGATCACTCAGCAATTACTGTCACAGGCAGAACAGAGTCGACTTGGGGAAATTAGTTTGATTTATTACCAATCAAATTGGAGTAGGATAATGAGAAATAAAAACCAAATCTTAAAAAAACATTTCCCCCACCCCTCCCTTCATCCCAGGCTCAACTTTACTCCTGATTTCTCTACCTCCTCCCCCCAAGCAGCAGGGTGACAGGGAACGGGGAGTGTGGTCCGTTCATCACACGTTGTCTCTGCCCCCTCTTCCCCCTCAGCAGGAGGGCTCCTCACACTCTACCGCTGTTCGAAGGTGGGGTCCCTCCCACAGCGGACAGTCCTCCATGAACTTCTCCAACGTGAGCCCTTCGCAGGGGCTGCAGTTCTTCACAAACTGCTCCAGTGTGGGTCTCTCCCACAGGGTGCAGTCCTTCAGGAACAGACTGCTCCAGCGTGGGTCCCCCATGGGGTCACAAGCCCTGCCAGCAAATCTGCTCCAGTGTGGGCTCCTCTGCCCCCATGGGGGCACAGGTCCTGCCAGGAGCCTGCTCCAGCGTGGGCTTCCACAAGGTCTCGGCCTCCGTTGGGTGCATTCACCTGCTCCGGTGTGGGGTCCTCCATGGGCTGCAGGTGGGCATCTGCTCCACCATGGACCTCCATGGGCTGCAGGGGAGCAGCCTGCCTCACCATGGTCTTCACCACAGGCTGCAGGGGAGTCTCCTCCCCCTCCTTCTTCACTGACCTTGGTGTCTGCAGAATTGTTTCTCTCAAATATTCACACTCCTCTCTCCCACTGTAATTGCTGTTGCACAGCAGCTTTTTCGCCTTTCTTAAATACATTATCACAGAGGCACTGCCACTGTTGCTGATGGGCTCAGCCTTGGCCAGTGGTGGGTCGGTCTTGGAGCCGGCTGCCATTTGCTCTGTTGAACATAGGGGAGGCTTCTAGCATTTTAGTAACTTCTCACGGAAGCCACCCCTGTAGCTGTCCTGCTACCGAAACCTAGCCACACAAACCCAATGCAGCTTTCAAGGATGCCCGACAAAGAAATCTCTTTCCACAAAAGCACAAAGCATGATGATAAAACATTTAAATAGTGGTTATGACAGACAACGAATCTTGGGTAAGGACTCGGAAAAATTCAACAGCCCGAGATTAAAACAACTTCATCACCACTGAGAATTTGTTAATATAGACACTAGTGTTCAGACTTTTCTGCTGAGTGGCAGAAGAGAAGTGTTGGCAGGGCTCCTGACAATGGATTGTAATAGCTGAACCTTGGTCACAGGCAAGGATNTTAAGCTGGTGCTTTTACATGTACGCACACATGCATGTACACACATATTGCAAATATAAACAAATACATATGGAGAATACTTACTGTGTATGTATAAATGTTCTGTGAGTTTACAATAACTTCTGGGCTTATCTAACATCTCTGTAACATAAATATATGTTTCCCTCTTTTTACATAAACAGCATATGAGCTTGGCAATAGTTTTTGTGGTGGGTTGACCGTGGCTGGATGCCAGGTGCCCACCAAAGCCACTCTATCGCTCCCCTCCTCTGCTGGATAGGGGAGAGAAAAAGTAACAAAAGGCTCGTGGGTCGATATAAGGGCAGGGAGAGATCACTCAGCAATTACTGTCACAGGCAGAACAGAGTCGACTTGGGGAAATTAGTTTGATTTATTACCAATCAAATTGGAGTAGGATAATGAGAAATAAAAACCAAATCTTAAAAAAACATTTCCCCCACCCCTCCCTTCATCCCAGGCTCAACTTTACTCCTGATTTCTCTACCTCCTCCCCCCAAGCAGCAGGGTGACAGGGAACGGGGAGTGTGGTCCGTTCATCACACGTTGTCTCTGCCCCCTCTTCCCCCTCAGCAGGAGGGCTCCTCACACTCTACCGCTGTTCGAAGGTGGGGTCCCTCCCACAGCGGACAGTCCTCCATGAACTTCTCCAACGTGAGCCCTTCGCAGGGGCTGCAGTTCTTCACAAACTGCTCCAGTGTGGGTCTCTCCCACAGGGTGCAGTCCTTCAGGAACAGACTGCTCCAGCGTGGGTCCCCCATGGGGTCACAAGCCCTGCCAGCAAATCTGCTCCAGTGTGGGCTCCTCTGCCCCCATGGGGGCACAGGTCCTGCCAGGAGCCTGCTCCAGCGTGGGCTTCCACAAGGTCTCGGCCTCCGTTGGGTGCATTCACCTGCTCCGGTGTGGGGTCCTCCATGGGCTGCAGGTGGGCATCTGCTCCACCATGGACCTCCATGGGCTGCAGGGGAGCAGCCTGCCTCACCATGGTCTTCACCACAGGCTGCAGGGGAGTCTCCTCCCCCTCCTTCTTCACTGACCTTGGTGTCTGCAGAATTGTTTCTCTCAAATATTCACACTCCTCTCTCCCACTGTAATTGCTGTTGCACAGCAGCTTTTTCGCCTTTCTTAAATACATTATCACAGAGGCACTGCCACTGTTGCTGATGGGCTCAGCCTTGGCCAGTGGTGGGTCGGTCTTGGAGCCGGCTGCCATTTGCTCTGTTGAACATAGGGGAGGCTTCTAGCATTTTAGTAACTTCTCACGGAAGCCACCCCTGTAGCTGTCCTGCTACCGAAACCTAGCCACACAAACCCAATGCAGCTTTCAAGGATGCCCGACAAAGAAATCTCTTTCCACAAAAGCACAAAGCATGATGATAAAACATTTAAATAGTGGTTATGACAGACAACGAATCTTGGGTAAGGACTCGGAAAAATTCAACAGCCCGAGATTAAAACAACTTCATCACCACTGAGAATTTGTTAATATAGACACTAGTGTTCAGACTTTTCTGCTGAGTGGCAGAAGAGAAGTGTTGGCAGGGCTCCTGACAATGGATTGTAATAGCTGAACCTTGGTCACAGGCAAGGATTTTCAGCTGAACAGTCACCTTGAGAGAGTTTGGATCTATTGTGCCACTAAATGCAAAAGTTTTCATGACTCGGGTGGATCTGCTTACATCTCCAGGTTTGATATCTGAACAAATTTTGTATTCTGCTCAATTTTGTGGTGTTGTCATGAAAAATATTGCTTCTGTGCACAACAAATCCACCTTGAACTCACTGTACTCTATAATATTTCTCTTGGACCAGCAATACTGTTAGTCATTTAGCTGTTGTCTATTCAAATGGAAGCACCTGGGAACAGTAAGTAGGAAATCTGAATGGGAAAAACAATTTATCAAGGCTTTCTGCAGAGAACTGCTGAAAAAAAGTGGCTCTTCATAAGTCAGAGGAACAGGAATGACAAAGCGAGAAATTGAAAAAAGGACTTATAGGAGGACCCAAGCTGAAGACTTTGAGAACCACGCAGGAATGAGAGAGAAGTTACTGGTATGGTTCTGGAACAGAGTGGGGAGGGGTCTGATTTTAGCGCAGGGACAATGAACCAAGAGCCGACTGGTGAAAAGNAATTGAAAAAAGGACTTATAGGAGGACCCAAGCTGAAGACTTTGAGAACCACGCAGGAATGAGAGAGAAGTTACTGGTATGGTTCTGGAACAGAGTGGGGAGGGGTCTGATTTTAGCGCAGGGACAATGAACCAAGAGCCAACTGGTGAAAAGAGATTGTAACTCACAAGACAAGCCAGAGCTTGAGCAAAAGGCTGCCTGTGAGAGGACTCTGTGTTAAGTTCAGAAAACATTGCGGAGTAGGGAAGACCCTATCCCAGAAGCTCACACAGAGGAGGACACAGGCACCCTCACCAACCTGCCTGGACTGGGTGGCCTTTGTCTCCTCCACCAGCGCTGCTGCTGAAGAAGAGGCCATAATGGCAGCTATGTAGATGTGAAGTGCAAGCTGCTCAGTCATCTGTGAGCATATGGTGCTTGCAGAAGTAAGCAAAACTGCTCTGTTGCCCCAGACATTTGACGTTGGGTGTTCTACAGCACAGTTTTCTACTGGGTAGGAGAAGTACTGGGCTAAATCCTTTTCTGCTCTAACTCTGTGCTGTGCAGGGTGCGGGAACTCTGAATTGGATAGCCTACGTGGCCATGGCTGCCACTGTGACACAAGAGGTGGTCTCTCTGGATATCCCTGGCAGCAGGGGTAAGACAACCTGCTGGAGGCCTCAGGCAGGCAGGGGAGAAGAGAAGGCTATGCTTTTGTTTTAATGTAGCCTTTAACAGAAGACGTGGGGGGCAAGACCCTCCCGCATCTTCAGGTGCGCAAAGGGGAAGTGGGTGAAACCTCTGTTTGCCAGCTATCTGGGACTCCTGCAGAGGTAAAAGCCTGCCTCCAGCCCTGTCTTCTGCTGACCGGTGCTGTGCTGTGCTGTGAGCTCTGCTCTGTTCGATACAGCATAGCATTTCTCCTTAAGCTCCTAAATGTACCATAAAGACTACTTTCCAGTTCAGATATTAACATGACTTCTGAGGATTTTTAAGCATTTATGCTGTTTGCTGTCTATCCCTGGCATTCTGGTCATGCGTCTTCTCATAAGCACATTATTTTTTTCAGCCCTGCAGGATATTAGAGATGTTTTAACTAAGAGCAGCTGATTGAAAGCCTATTAAAAGCAATTTAATCCTGCAATCTCCACAGCGACTGTCTCAGATAGCAGCAGTGCTGTACAAAGAGCCATTCCCACCCACCTCAGCGTAGGTGCCTGTTGCTTGTGGTCAGGGCTGCGACACCAGCAGCCCAGGCACTGGCTTCTAATCACAAAGCACCATTCAGCGGAGGTTGCTGCTGCGCGCTATGCTTTTCTCTGAAGAGATCTGAGAAAGGATAGTTTAGAAACCAACTCGCATTTTTAGTTAATATGGTTATGAACGTTTCTTTTAGATAAGGAAAAGAGTGGCATTTATTTGTAATCTCACTTTTCCAAGTTTAATATAAAACCTTTGTTTTGGTAGTCTTTCAAATAGTTTGCTTTAAACTTTGCAGCATTTTGCTGTTGCGGGTAGGCTATCAATGCTTTTAATGCATAATAAGCAGTAGCCTTGCTCCCAAAGGTGTGGTTCTGCAACTTAAATCTTCTTGTTTTGAATGGGCCTCGTACACTGGCTTGAATTTACTATACTGTTAGTCACGTTCATCTCTTTTCAAAGACAGAACTTATTCCTCTACTGGACCTTCTGCGCATTGCAATATATGGCAAAAATTAAGATAATGTAAGTTAAAATGTCAGAAAGCCAGCTGGTGATCTGTTTGTCCTTCATCCAAAAAAGTTCCAGACAGTGTAAGTAAATATTATATCAAGACATTTTGAAATTTTGAGATGCAACTTGAGATCTGCACACACATATTGCCTTAGCACTCTTAACATTTATTTTAAATTACGGAAGTCTAGTATTTTAAATCTGAAATGCGCACAAGTAAGATTCAATAGCTGACACAACCAGAGACTGGCAGAGGAACTTTGACAAAACTGTTCTTAAATCAGCAAGCACTGTGGGGTCACAGGGCTGTAACTTGTTAGCTGGCACTGTACGCAAATCCACAAATCGTTCACGTTGCTGATATAAATCAGTAGTCATTTCACTGCTTGTGTCGGCAAGGATATTGGCCCACCTTCTTTTAGATATTCACACGGTGCCTAGATGTAGGTAAATAATCACACAAATGTTTTTATGAGCACACGTGATATACAGACATCTTTTCTTCTGTGTGTACTTATGTGATTTAATTATTTTATAAAAGGAAAATTACACTAGTTTCAGGTTCAGGAAAAAAAAACCCTTGTCCTTTCATTTTATATAACCACTTGCTATTTTGTGACATAGGATGAATTTCACCTTGCTTAAACTGAGCTGTCTGAAAAATTGACATCCACTCTAGTCGGGGCATCTAGGCTCTGTCTCAAGTGGATGGAGAGGCACCAAGACCTCTGGATGGTGTTTGATCCCACCAGTCCTACGTTAGGGTGGAGTCATTGATTTCTACTTTGCAGAATAAGGCTAGATTCACGTTACACACTGAACTATTACTATGGTTCGGCAAAGTGAAACTTGGAGCCTTTGGAGTCACCCTCACTTCTGGCAAATCATTAGCTGTCTTCTTTCAGCTGAGACTGCAGTCCAGCTTCTCACAAGTACATGCGTCCATACACACACACATAGCAAAATACAACAGGACAATTCCTATCTTCTTTGTCTAGTGGGGCTGGGTTAAGAGAAATAACAAAAAAGTCAGTAAAGCCTGCAAGAGTAGAAGGAGGGTATTTAGAGAGGAAACTTTTATACAGGTAACAACGTTCATGCTAGGAGCTGGCAGGCCTGCTGCTCTAGGTTTTAAGTACACAACTAATATTTACCATCTTTAAATAATAATTAGCTAAACAAAATGAATCAATTTCTCAAGGAAAGAGAGAATCCAGTTTATTCTGTCTCAGTCTACAGATCTTTTTCTTATTTTTGAAACGGAAATAAGCAGTTAGGACTGAGAGACCTAATGGCCAAAACGTTCAGTGCTGGAATGAGGATGCTTTTTATTTGTTTTCTTCTTTTCCCATCGTATCTTTACCAGGTCAGGAAGCCGTAGGAACAGATATGACTCTGTGTTCAAAAGCTTGCAACTTAGCAGGCAGCAGTCATTCATTGTGATACTCTTTTGTCAAGGACTCTGGCATCCTGATGAACCAGAGCTGGAGATGATCTTCAGGGAGGGCTTCTGGGAAGATGAGGAGCAGTGTTGCATTTCTAATGTCTGAAACAATTAGGTAGAAATGCCGCTTCTCAATCAATTGACTCTCAAATAAAGAGAGCAAAATCCTGTTGCATGGGGGATCTGAGTTGATCTAAGCTGCGAATGTCAGCTGTTCCCAAACAAGGTGAAACGATTGAGGAAGCATTTATGACCTGTGGTGTATAAGTTATTCCTATCTTATTCCTAGACAAGCTAAAGCACGCAGAAATTGAGGGATGTAAGAACGATGGCTGACTGGGCTGATAAAGAGGTCTCAAATCTCAAGAAATTACCACTTTTAAACTGATTTGCAACAGCTTCTTTCTATCACTTCTGTGATATTTGAGTTGTGAACAGAAAACTTTCACTGACATTTGCTATGGACAAATGATCACAGCGCAGTTAACATGCAGTAACTCTTTAAATTTAGATAAGCGACAGATTAGATCATACAACTGAACTTTAAGACACTTAATGGGAATCAGTTGGAACTAGTTATTATATCTAGAAATTCTGCTCAGAAACAGCTCAGACGTTAACAGTCCAGCTCAGTTGGAAGTACTGTGCCCTCCTGTGCCCGAATGCACACCCTGCATACAGCCCAGCTCTGCTCTGGGGTGAAACCACAGCGTGTGTGCCAGCAGTTTTGTCTCTCAGTTCTCTTCCTCCCTACCTCATAGTGCTTTGGTTTTTGTAGGGAGGACATCAGATATGTGGGCTGAAAGTTGTGACTCCTTCCATTTAGATTGTTGAGCTGGACAACCTGGAACCTAGACTCTCAGGGAACTCTGTAGCCTGCCGTGCTTACTCGAGATGCATCATGGAAGGGCCATATGACTGTGCTTCTCAGTATGCAGCAATACATGTTTCTGTTACCCATGTCTTTCACTTTTTGTCACTTCTTTGCATGTTGGAACAAACATTTGAAAGTATTTCCTACCTTATTTATGGGGCAGACCTGGAGCCTATAAGCTCCAGAGCTTATAAGCGTAAAGCTGTTGTTGATAGCACAAAAGAGGCACTTCTCACTTAGTTTTGCTTGGCTCCCAAAGAATCCAGTATGCTTGGACTGACTTTCTATACTCTCAGCGTTTCCTTAATATAAACCATAGAAGGGTAATTCAACAAAGAAACCCTTTTTCTATCAGGTATTTTATTACAGAACAGTAAAGGTGACAAGAAAAAAATATGAAGATAAGCAGTAAAGCTGAAACAGGTTACAAATTATAGTGGGTGTATATGCTGTTCTTCTAAATAGTCATATGGCTGGAAGGGATTTCAGGTGATCATCAAATCCATCCTTCTGTCCTGACAGAATGAATTATAAACCATGTCATACCTGACAAGAGCTTGTCTAACCTGTCTTTAGTGATGGGTTCTCTAAGACACCCCCATTCAGTCTATTTCTGTGTCACTATCCTTAAAATTCAAAAGTTGTCCAGGCATCTAAGCTGACCCTTCTGTATTGTAACATAGTCCCCTGTTTTCTTAATTTATTCACCAACCACACAGATAAGCTTTGTGGCAGAAGACCCTTGCATATTTGAAGGCTATTATCTTACATCTTGTGGAAAGCTACTTGCCTGGATTATTTCAACCACCCGTGTTTCCTAGATCTCTTTCTTACCTCCTGTGGACACCCGTTTGGTCAGTATCTTTCCTGAATGGCAACTCCTAGATTTTCTATTGGAATGGAAAAAAAAAAAATTTATGAATTATATTCCTCTACACATTTACACTATTTTGTCATAATATTTTAAACAGCACAGTGAATTCTGTATAGAAATATTCTATGTATGTTTCTTTTGTATCAGTCTAGCACTTTCTGATAGTCAATAACCAGGGTTAAAACGTATTTTCCGGTTGCAATTTTAAACATTCTGCATAGACATAAATTGCATTTTGGTAAATCAGAGCACTTTTCTAACCTCATGGTTGTAATATTTGATGTGAAATGCAGTTATGTTTGAAATATCTCTTGGATTTTCTTTTTTCAAGGTGATCTTGACACTTGTAAAATTTAAAAACTAGACTAGTCAAAACACTTAGAAATACCCTAGAGGGGCTGTTCTTAAACTGTCAGTGTGGGTGGGTAAACTCGGTGGATGGGTGCATTACATCAGTTCATTGCAATATCAGCACGTATCATTGTCTCAATGACCATTATTTTGTTTTCCTGAGAGAAACAGGTCCCACTTAACAGTGGATTTTAATTTGCTTCTTTAAACTGTCTTAAATAGAAGGGAAAGAACAGAGGAAAGGGAAGAAAGTGCTTGTGTAACATAGCGGTTCTGCTGGAATTAGTATGCAGAGAATATGAAAGGAAAACAGCTAATCTTGTTTGCAACATGCCCAAAGAAGAATGCTTTACATCGAAAGTTAAACACTATCATTACTGCAGGCCTTTTACTTCACAAATAACACAGGCTTTTACAGATCAGAAATTTTGCTAGAGAAGAGCAAAAAGGAATTAAAATAAAAAGAAAGCAAAAAGATTATAGGAGCACATGACGGCTGCTGTAGAGCCTGGCAAAATCCGCAACACAGCAGTTCTCGCTATGTCTGCTATGCCATACTCTGTCAAAAGCAGCTCCCAAATATGATGAAGGAAATGTTAACATTTCTAATCTTGGAAACACTCAATGGTGCCGTCTCGGTTTTGTCAAAAGCCTGTAATAAAAAGCATCCGTAACGCTTTCTCTCATGAGAGCTCAGTGAAACACAGGTGTTGCTGCTGTTCCGTATTTTCCCAGGGACCCTCACTGACTCCTTTCACAGAGAGTCATGGCTTCCCATAACCCCAGCACTGCCTCTAGCAGCAGCCTGCCATTTCCATCAACATTTTGCTGTGCAGAATTGCTGGCATCAAGCAACACCGTGCTTTTCTGCACATTAAAGTGGTTAAAACTAAGGCAGTGGTAACGTGTCATTGTTATTGCTGGGGAAGAAGGCAGATACTGTTCATATGTATCCTAAGAAATGAGAGGGAAAAAACCCAACTGAAGCCCGTTTCGGAACTTCCTTACAGAAACGTGAAAAAAGCACAGTCCAAAAGGAAAGGGAATTATGCTAATCAATATTCACCTTATGCCCATAAAAGACTGACTGGGATCCATGCCGACATTATCAAAAGCTTTCTTGCTCATGTGCTTTTCAATAACAAGCTTATTCTCCCCCTCTCTTGTTACTGGAACAGCCAATTAAGGCTTTTAAACATCTATGCATCTTTCCAGTAATCTGCACAGTGAATATTAATTGTCTTCTATATCTTACAGCGCTGCTTCATGAAAGTCAGCATTTTTATCTGTGATGTTCTGTGACACCTTTCAGTTTTCCTTGAAAACGGATTCTTTTGTTTTTAATCTCTATTGAAGTAGGTAGTTTTCTCCCTCAAAATATTTTGCATATGAATATAGGTAACGCAATGATTCCTGTTGAACAACACTTGCCAATACTATTATATGCACATGCAATCACACGAATTTTGTGTGTATAAACAAGTCCTCATTAATGTGCCTAGATATCAGTTTAGAAGAGCAATCACTGCTTACACATGGAGATTTGAAAGGCAGTCACACAAGATAGTCTTTGTACCTTGAAGAACCTTCTTTCATTTGTAACTGAGCTCTGTCTGACCTTTCGTAATCTAACACTTAAATGGCAGAATGCATTAAGATGTATTGTTGTATTTGAGTTGTTTTAATGGGGAATTTAAAACCTGCACTTTATGGTTGCCGGTGCTGATTGAGGGTGCATGGCTATGGTGGTGACCGGTGGACTCTTGCGGCAGACATTACTTTCAAGAAGTGAAATAAATCTGTCCTGTCAAAGGAAAGGGCTACATCGGGAAGCCAGGCAGCAGACCTGCCCCGACTTGTTAAAAACTGCTGTTTGTTCTGTTAGAGCAATATGATAAAATACATCATGCCGGGTCTGACAGCTCAAGGGAGGCAAGGCTGCTGCCGCCACTCTGTGTCGCCCCGTCCAACCTGTAGTGAGGCTGAAAATGTTTTCCCAGCAGGCACCCGCACACAGAGCACACTCGCACACCACACATACACATCTACATACACAGACAGACAGCTGGCCGTGCGTGTCACAGACACTCAGGGCATTCACAAAACACAGGCAGTACCAATGGCTTCATCCTGCTCCCCTTTTTGGCTGGGCTGGACAGGGGTTTGTTAGTGGGAGCATATGTACATACGCACAAAGTAGATGGCACCTGGACATATCGGCTCCCAAGGCTGCAGCCCCACTCCAGTTGTTGGCACCACAGATCGCCGTACAGACAGGCAGACAGACGGACAGACATGCACACACACACACAGGGGGTAAAGAGCCCCTTACTGGAAGGCAGTTGAAGGTGGACTTTATAATAAGTAGACAAGTAGACTGTGATGATCAAGTGCAGTGCAAGGCCAGACAACCGCACTGACCAGCCCTTTCTTACATGTAAATGGATGGACCCTTTTACTCCCTTATCCTTCCCTTTGTTCCTCCCCAAATTGCCTAAATCCCTTCCTTTTTCTCACCTTTGATTCGTCCCTTAAACATTCCATAGTAAATCCTGTGCAGTCCTGAATTTTTCTTCCTCTGCATCCCATAATACGTCCCGCCTCTAGGCAGCAACCACCCTTAGTGCAAAAGGTGATCCAGAGAGCTGCTCCCAACGGCTCGTGGTGACAGGTTTCACACCTGGACACTGGGGCTGAGGCTCTGCTGAGGCTGCCCTGAGAGGAGCCCGGACAGGGTGCCCTTCCCTTTCAATCTTCGGTTTGGGTTCCCTCGCTGCCTGGTGTTGTATCCCTGTGCTCCTCTGGGCTTCAGTGGGCTGATGGCTCCAGGGATGGGCCTGGCAGTGGCTAGGCAGCGTACTGTTTGGGCTCCCGGCCTCCGTTGTCTCTCTGAGCCCCTTTGTGGGTATGCAGACGAGCTTTTATCACATGACCTATCACATTCAGTTTGTCTTGTAATGACAGTGACCAAAAAATCAGTAAGGCTGAAAAAATAGCTCAGCTGCAAGAGAATAAAGGAGAGCCCACCCTAATCACCTGACAAATTTGGTATCAGCAGGTGTGCTTTTCTTTTAGTGACATACAACAGCTATGGCCATTCTATTACAGATATAATTTGCATGTTAGACTGCTTTATCTCTCATCTTACAAAATGCACTCCCGTCACTACAGAACGTATTTTTTTCTGTATTTCTCTGAAAGAGTGCAGGATGACAACATCTCTTGAATAACTTTTGGTACATCATAGATAATTTCATCACCCAAATTGCATCAGTTATCATCCTGTCTACATTTGTTAGTTTTGGGGGCGAATTTCCGAGGAGACGTGATGATGGTGTGTCAACGCGTGCAAAGGCAGCTTTTGATTCCCAAGCGCTTCTTCCATGTAACTTCACAGTGTCATTCTTACCTCCTTCGTTATACTTTGTCGAACTCATTTTACCTGCAAACAACATGAAGCACAAAAAAAGTCAATTATCTACTGTGTTATTTCAAAGCAACGTCAGTAGGCTAGCAAATTCAGGCTGAGATGAGACTTTTCGTTAATACACTTTCATGCCACTCCACTGATTTTTCTACAGGCAGGAGAAGTAACTTGAGCAGAATTTGGCCCATGGCATGACCAACATTTCACACAACCATGGTGCCGATTCGCCCACTTTCCATCCCCAGAGGTATTTCAGTATAGCTTCTGAGCACCAAATTCACTTTCCAGCTTCCATGCACAGTTGTGGTGTGACAGAACTCAGTAAAATCCTCTTTCACATTTGAAGAGTTTAACAGAGCTTCCTAAGTGCCGAATATGTTAGAAGTGGATCTGAGAGACACCTATCTCAGATTGCAAAGTAGTGTGAAAACCAATGAGTAAGAAAGATGTGCTGTCAAGCACCTGAAAAATGCCCTTTCTACTCTGCCCCAGAGCAGTCCATATTAGTTCTTGTTCAATGTTGTGTCTGGTGGGCGTGCAAATGCTTTGTAGAACAGTAAGCTGTAAGTCGTGTTGTGTTTGCCTACAAAACATGCTGGCAGTACTCCTAGCTGCAGTGCAGCCTGAACATGTAATCGAGGTCCTCTGGCATAACGGAAGTCATAGTTTGAAAAATAAAACTTGACATGATCTGCAAGACTCGTGATAATCTGAAGAGATTATAACGATTATACTAACAAAGTAGCAGTCCTAAAATTAAGAATTTCTCAACAGATATGAATAAAAGTGAGCTTTTGCAGTTTGTCATGACTGGTACCCAGAATAAAACCCCCTTTCTTCTAATACAGATAGCCTCAATCAATTCTCTGCAAAATCCA
>VZSC01003377.1:0-20819 GCA_013398225.1 Steatornis caripensis | reverse complement strand
TCAAAATCCAGTCATAGCTGTTTTATATTGACAGCAGTTCTAATTTGCTGGTTTTGAAAATGAAATGGGAGAAAGCAGTCAGAATATAACAGAATTACTTGAGCTGGAAGCTAGAAACGATATGAAGGCTAACATAAAATAGAATTTTCAACTGATAAGGAACTTTATTTTATCTTTTATCTTCAAAGGAAATACCTCTAGCAAGCTGGCGTTCGCTACCTTGGTGAAAGGCATGGATATAAGGAGCAGACCTGAGGGAAGCGTACTGCCTAGTGAGTTACTAACACCTACGCATTGCACCACTTAGATTTTTTTGGAAGCTTCTCACCCAGATACTATCCAGCCCCATCTGTGCTCAGTTTGACAGCCCCGCTGTAGCCAGAGCTCAAAGCTGCAGGCCAAATTGGAGATGCATGAATTGATCAAAATTTCCTCTAATCCTACCTCAAGAATAAGCGACTGAAATGAATTCCATCAACTCTATACATTTGCAGCAGTGCCTCTGGCGCGTTCAAGCTGATTGGCTTATTGCCATAATGGTTTCAGAAATATACTGCACTGTAAATGCCTGAGTTCTTCACAGTAGCGCATTACAATCAAAATTCCTACACATCTACACCTGCTATTATTTAAATCGCTCACTGCAACTCCATTGAACATAGAAATGGATGCTAGGCAAGAAAATCAAATAAGAGAGGGCAAACGGATCAAATTGCAAGAAAATGAGAGCACGTAATCAAAGAAAAAATATATAATGCTTTGGGATCTCCACTTTTATCCTCACAATATTAAACCATTCTCTTCTAGTCAGTAGGAGAGAATCTGAATAAGAAGGCTAAATGCAAGTTTGTAATGCTGAAATAGACACTAATGAGTGAAACAAATAACGACTACCTAAAAATAATGATTGATCCTCCCAGCAAATTCAACATGTCTAGGATTTCATCCCAAGTGACTAAAAGTGTCCAAAAAGAATTCCAAGCAACTGTAATCCATTTTCTTACTCATAACTTGGAGCACTATGTAAATCATACCCTGCCTCTAGAGAGGGAGAATAGATTCAAAAATGCGATGTATAACTACTGTATTTTTCAGGGATACACAGAGTAAAATGTCTCCAGGGGGCCCATTCAGCAATCCAGATGCATGAAGTCGTCTACATCTACACGTAACACAGGGCTGTGACTCAATAGATACTTTTGTTTTTTCCTAATATAAGGGCCCTTGTAGCTACCTTTCTTAAGATGGAATTTCTCAGTCAGAAGACCAAAATCCTCTGAGAATGTGCAGTTCTATTTAATATTGAAGTTTCAAAAATTGTGTGCATTTGACAGTAATTTTATATGAAAAGAAAACCATTATTTTTTCTGATAGTCAAATATCTTTCACAGTATCACTGAAACAAGAGATCCATTTTTGTTTTCAAATTGCTTGTCTAGTTTTGTCTTTATATTTTAACTTTGATGAGTGCCAATGTGTAGTAAGAAATAGCTGTGACTGACAGACAGCATTCTTCCCCTCCCCCCGCAATGAGTTCTGCAGATTGTATAAAAAAATGCTGTGTTTCATTCCAATTCAAGGCAAAGATAATTTTGAAATTCTCAGTGAAACAGAATTTCCGTATTTTGTACAGCTTTATCATTAGACTTCTCTTTCACTAATGGCAGATGAAATGTTTGGACACATTTGGAAAGTGTTTCCCATTGGATATTCTTTCTGGGCTAGTGATTCTCCAGTTAGCAAACATATTACCTTACCTTGGCCTCTCTCAAGCATTCTTATCTTGGAAGAGGGTCCTCAAAGTCCCATAGCAAGATAAATTATTTAATTTAAAAACCATGATGATAAGGTTTCCAATGGCACCTTAATACTTCGATAATAATAACAATCTCTATACTATCTCTTCATAGTCCATCTGACTGTGCTATTTTCCATTTAATTATTTGGTTCATTTATTAAAAAAGTATTAGTGAAATCTAAATTCCCTAAATATTTAATTTCAGTGCTTTAGGGAAGAACTGCGTGGCTGTGTTACAACTTGCTATATGCCTCTTCCTTTGCTGCACTCATCCCCCTCTTTTAGGAATCCATTCTTATTCTCAGATACATAATAGGAACATACCAGTTTCTTTATGTCTTTGCCATTATTACATTTCCATGTCATTTTCATTGCTGACTGTTGTTGAAGACTCAAGGGCCAGAATAATTTTATGCTTGTATTGCAATTCTTAGGTTGAAAGGACTAAAGCTCAAGATTTTGTATATTAAGAAAAAGATTTTGTTCCTATCTGGATATCAAACGCAAACAGGACAATACATAAGACTCTTTCTCTATTACTAAATAAGCACAAATACAGGTTGGACCGAGAACAGATTGAGAGCAGCCCTGAGGAGAAGGACTTGGGGGTGTTGGTTGATGAAAAGCTCAACATGAGCCAGCAATGCACACTTGCAGCCCAGAAAGCCAACCATATCCTGGGTTGCATGAAATGAATCGTGACCAGCATGTCAAGGGAGGTGATTCTCCCCATCTACTCCACTCTCATGAAACTCCATCTGGACTACTGCGTCCATCTCTGGGGCCCCCAAGATAAGAAGGACATGGACCTATTGGAGTGAGTCCATAGGAGGGCCACAAAGATGATCGGGGCTGCAGCACCTCTCCTATGAAGACAGGCTGAGAGAGTTGGGGTTGTTCAGCCTGCAGAAGAGAAGTCTCTGGTGAGACCTTATAGCAGCCTTCCAGTACCTGAAGGGGGCCTACAAGAGAGCTGGAGAGGGACTTTTAGCAAGGGCATGTAGTCATAGGGCAAGGTGTAACAGTTTTAAGCTGAAAGAGGGTAGGTTTAGATTAGATATTAGGAAGAAATTCTTTACTGTGAGAATGGTGAGGCCCTGGAACACGTTGCCCAGAGAAGCTGTGGATGTCCCCTCCCTGGAAGTGTCGAAGACCAGGTTGGATGGGGCTTTGAGCAACCTGGTCTAGTGGGACATGTCCCTGCCCATGACAGGAGAGTTGGAACTAGTTGGTCTTTAAGGTCCCTTCCAAACCAAACCATTCTATGGTTCTATGATTCTATGAAATATAAAGTCTTTCTATATCGTATACAAACTGCTCTATATGTAAACTCTTTCCAACCTTTCTCTGTAGACAATCTGTATGCTATTGTTTTTCACAGCTTAAATTACAGGCCTTTTTTTCTCAATAATGTTCAAGTAATCAACTTGAAAACTGAAATACTTCTCGGTTTTAGTATGCCTGTCTCCAGAAGCTGAAGTTATGCTGAAATTATATTGCCCCCTGCCCCCCAAAAAGGTGAAAAGTTACTCTATTGCCTTTATATTCAGTAAAATCTTTGNGGGAGGTGATTCTCCCCATCTACTCCACTCTCATGAAACTCCATCTGGACTACTGCGTCCATCTCTGGGGCCCCCAAGATAAGAAGGACATGGACCTATTGGAGTGAGTCCATAGGAGGGCCACAAAGATGATCGGGGCTGCAGCACCTCTCCTATGAAGACAGGCTGAGAGAGTTGGGGTTGTTCAGCCTGCAGAAGAGAAGTCTCTGGTGAGACCTTATAGCAGCCTTCCAGTACCTGAAGGGGGCCTACAAGAGAGCTGGAGAAGGACTTTTAGCAAGGGCATGTAGTCATAGGGCAAGGTGTAACAGTTTTAAGCTGAAAGAGGGTAGGTTTAGATTAGATATTAGGAAGAAATTCTTTACTGTGAGAATGGTGAGGCCCTGGAACACGTTGCCCAGAGAAGCTGTGGATGTCCCCTCCCTGGAAGTGTCGAAGACCAGGTTGGATGGGGCTTTGAGCAACCTGGTCTAGTGGGACATGTCCCTGCCCATGACAGGAGAGTTGGAACTAGTTGGTCTTTAAGGTCCCTTCCAAACCAAACCATTCTATGGTTCTATGATTCTATGAAATATAAAGTCTTTCTATATCGTATACAAACTGCTCTATATGTAAACTCTTTCCAACCTTTCTCTGTAGACAATCTGTATGCTATTGTTTTTCACAGCTTAAATTACAGGCCTTTTTTTCTCAATAATGTTCAAGTAATCAACTTGAAAACTGAAATACTTCTCGGTTTTAGTATGCCTGTCTCCAGAAGCTGAAGTTATGCTGAAATTATATTGCCCCCTGCCCCCCAAAAAGGTGAAAAGTTACTCTATTGCCTTTATATTCAGTAAAATCTTTGCTATATTCATTTCCTCCCAGACCTTCCTCCCATTTGTAAAGCACTCATGGGCGAATCAGATACTTGACATCTGAATTGTTTAAACTTTGCCGTGAAAAAAAGTGGTATTATTACTTGAACCAATATACTTTGTGAATTGGCAATAAAAAAAGGCTATAACTGAGATCTATGAATTGCTAAACAGCATTTGTATTATGCATGCAAACTTTATGGAACAACCTATCAACTGATCATCTCCTTTTTGTCATTTGATGCATATTAATTTTACGCTCTACTGCTTCAGCTGCTACTTCATTAGAATGTTTACTGCTGTTTAAGGTATATTACTTCACAACAGAAATAAAGTTTGTTGTTACATGCACATATTCTTTTCCCCTTCAGCATTGTAACCTGTGTAAAATTTATTTCCTTCAAAATTAAATACAAGAAGATAATGACTGCAATGTTGTAACTTTTGTGATTATGCAGGTATATTGTTTTATTTTCTTCCAAGGTTTTTGAAATTAATTAAAAATCAACAATGGAAAAAATCCAGGAGCTCCTTCTTAGGTTATGTTCTGAGTATTTTTTTTTAAGATAGGAAATCTTAATGGTGAATTTGGGAACCAACAGAATTAACTTGAGCCAGGCGCCACATAAACAGATGACATAAATATTTCAGTCAGAGCTCTGAGAGTTTTTGGGCCTAAAGGAGAATTAAATTAGATATGTGGATGTTCATATATATAGACATACACTGCCCAATAAAAGTCCACCCCCAATCCATCCTCAGACTAGTTTAAAATATCTACAGTTTTCAAAGTGATATTGCAAGAACTAAATGATTTTGCTTTGCACCTAAAAATCTCTTATTTCTCTCAATATGTTGCTGGATGTGCAGTCCTATTTTTGAAAAAATACTTTATTTAAGTGTCCCTGTGCCTTCACACTGCATAACATTTGTCAACATTAACAGTATCGTTTGGATTGGGAGTGTACTTTTGATGTGAATTTTCCGGTTACTCGCATTTGCCATGCCATGGCTCACACTGTGGACAGGTCTTGAAGAGTAGGAGCTGGATTCTTTTCAGGTGAAACTAAGCCAAGAGGTGAGCTCCAGCTGCTTGCAGGCATCCAGTTCATAGGATTAGAGCTAGTTCAAAGTAAAATATCTTTAAGATTTATAGCGCGAATAATAGGTCTTCAGCAGAGCGTGTCACTCTACAGATCCTCTTGTGCTGCTCTACCTCTAGCGTAGCCTTGGTCTTTGACCCAGCTGTGTCTTAACTTGTACCACAAACAGATTTTGCTGCAGTCCTGGAGCCTTCGTTCTTTTCTGCAGTACTCTTATCGACCATCTCCAACAACAATCCTAGAGAGCTGGTGGAGAAAAACAAAATCAAACCTGATGATAATTGGTTAGGTTAATGCTTTACTAAATCTGTTTTGGAAAAGTTAATGTTAGATGTACTCATTGGTTGTAGAGATTATTTCCCACTCGCAGCTCCAATTTTGATGCTATACCAAGGACAAGGACAACGAAAGATCGTTTGATCTTTGTTATGCCTATTTGGTGAACAAGGGAAGACATTCTTTGCCCCTCTCCTATTGCCTTCTCAGAGTGCATGCACTGGGCAGTCCTTGTGACTGATACATTGAATAATCTTCATGATGTTATGGTCCATCTGACTTTACAAGCGCGCTGGGTAAGTGCACTTGCAAATTTGCCCCTTTAGTGTAGGTATAATCTCCCTGTTGTTACCTCCTTAGCTGATGGATGGAAGCTGAGGTTTCCGACTAAGAAACCAACATGTTTACAGGGAAATGCAGTTACAAAGTCTGCATAAAGAGATGATTTGGCAATCTACATTTGCATGATTGCCATAAGAAATTAAAAGAGATAACTATTAGTTACAGAAAATACGTAGATAAGGTATGTAACCTGGAAAGCCGAGATGTCTTGGGGAAATATGCGAAGGGAATGGTAATTGAGCACCACTAGTTGGGGTTAAAGGGCAGCTTTCGATGTGAACCGGGTCAGTGATCACCTGCAGGTCAGCCCGTGTTGGTCAGAGTGACTGCGTCACAGTGATTCTCTCCCCAGGATGTCTGCTGAAGGTCACACGGGCTCCCAGACCAATGGAATGAGATTTTTGCATGTCACACTGAAGCTAAAGGTCCTAAATCTTTTTCAAACCTGTTTTGTTTTGATAGTTATTTATAAAACTAGCAGTTTCCCATATTGCATACAATTCTTTTAGAATATTAGGCATATTCCTGTAAGTGAAAGACAATATGCTTCTGCCATCAACAGATACAAAAGAAATAAGGAGCATCTTGTTAAATACCATCATAACCTTCAGAGGAAATTTGTAGTATTTTTCTGTCAGAGTTTAAACCGATAATAACATGGCTTCTCCTCAAGCAGTGTGATTTGTCACAAGGGAGTTTAACTTTTTATTTTGTTTTCTCAGGTAGTATTTCATGACTGCTGTTTCCCTTACTTCAGTGGAACACTAAATTTCATGGAAGTGTGCCTTTTCCTTTCCAGTTGAAATATTTAGCGATGTGCATTTCACTCTGTTTCAGAAAAATAAGTGAACCAAAGAGCTTGAAATTTTTTTAATACAATACTTCCCATTTTTTAAATAAAACTTGCATTTTTGCTATGCAAAGGAATAACGTGAGTCAATTTTCTGTTGTGAGACAAAATTTTCCCGCAAAGTTCCTTTTTCATTCCAATAATGTGAATGCAAATGGGAAACACGAAAGACATGAAAGTGAAGAAAACTGCACACCTTCAGCTTCTGAATTATTCTGTTTCTTATCGTAAATTGCCCAAATGATCAAACCTGACATGAAATAATTTTTCTGTCATGGCTACTTCTAATATAGGGAAATACCTTGAATTCTGTTGATTAGTTGATTGTCCTATGAAGTATTGTTCCTTAAAGTGTGTGGAAAACATAGCTCTGAAATTTCAATCAGTTATATTGAGCATTTTTATTTGTATACCTATATTTACTTTTTATAAATACAAATATGTAATGGATTGATGTAAATATAGCTGCATTAAAATAAATTTATATAAAGTCATGTGTTTGCATATACTTACATTTATATGGTACTCTTGCAGTTACTTTTTATTCCGGAGTCAGTTTGGACTCTAATACCATACACATAATAACTGGCTGGAATGGTAAAGTAGCTGAGCTTCTTGTTTTGACTTTTGCAGCCCTGACCACATGCTGCTCGACTGTGTTGAGAAGTTCTGGCCTCTCACGGGTGCATAGCTGCAGCAGATCTCACGCACCTCTTTTAATTCCTGAGAATAAGCCAGGTCCTGTCCACTCACTCTCTTTAACAGTCTGAGACCTCTGTTCTAGTTGCAGTGTAAATTTGGCTTTGATTTCTTAGTGGAGCATCATATGTATTTCAGCTCTGTGAAACAATGATGCAGGATAATGTCAATGAGCACTTACTCTGCAAGTAAAACTAGAACAAAAGCTATCATCTCCTTTTCTGGGAAACTGAAGCCACACAGTTAGTCCACCCACATCTGAAATTTTGATTCATGTCTTGCTCTGAATAAAGGAGCTACCTTACACAGCTATCTGGGTCCCACAAAAACATAGAAATGAGCTGACTCCATGAAGGTATTTGCTGTTTAAGTTTACCAGAAGGGTAGAATAGCACAGCTTTGTAACAGAATTTTGCTACATAATTCTGGTAAGGATCTGTCCAGTGGCACCTCCCTGCAGACAAGCTGCTGAGGAGCATGGTACTTCAGCGTGCATGCATGCGAACGGGTTAGAGGAGGTGGTTGGAGGATGCCTTTGAAATCTATGTCTGAATTGTCTGAGGACTCATTCTTTTTCGGCATCCATTTCACAGAATCATGGAATCATGGAATCATAGAATCACAGAATCATAGAATGGTAGGGGTTGGAAGGGACCTCTAGAGATCATCTAGTCCAACCCCCCTGCTAAAGCAGGTTAGCCTAGAGCAGGGTGCACAGGAATGCGTCCAGGTGGGTTTTGAATATCTCCAGANAGGGGGAGGATCACCTCCCTCGACCTGCTGGCCACACTCTTCTTAATGCACCCCAGGATGCCATTGGCCTTCCTGGCCGCAAGGGCACACTGCTGGCTCATGGTGAGCCTGTTGTCCACCAGCACTCCCAGGTCCTTCTCCGCAGAGCTGCTCTCCAGCAAGTCAACCCCCAGCCTGTACTGGCACATGGGGTTGTTCCTCCCCAGGTGCGAGACCCTACACTTGCCCTTGTTGAACTTCATGAGATTCCTCTCCGCCCAACTCTCCAGCCTGTCCAGGTCACGCTGAATGGCAGCACAGCCTTCCCGTGAGTCAGCCGCTCCCCCCAGCTTTGTATCGTCAGCAAACTTGCTGAGGGTACACTCTGTCCTTTCATCCAAGTTGTTGATGAATAGGTTGAACAGGACTGGACCCAGCACTGACCCCTGGGGAACACCGCTGGTCACAGGCCTCCAACTAGATTCTGCACCACCGATCACAACCTTATTATCATTATTATCATTATCAAAGCCTCCCTGCTTATGACATACCATGCTCTCAAGTGCTGGATCTAAATTCCATTGTCTTGTCCTCTTGCAGATTTCAGGTACTAATATACCAGTAAGCCACATTTAAGACACTAATTTTCTTGTAAGATATCTGTAGCCTACTGAGAAAGTACAATGTATTTTGCTGCACTTGTAGTGAAGAAAATAAAAATGCATGAAGAAGGTGGCAGGGGAGAGAACAGATCACTGCTTTTGGGAAGCACAATTAAAGAGATTTTCTTCTCTCCTGCTTCAGTGAGGCAAATGTGAAATGTGAAACTGGTAAAAAGCAGGTTATGTACCTTAGGCAGCGCTTTGAAAATCGAGCAAGTGAGAGTCATTGGGACGCTGCTAAAATATTGGAACGCCGGGCCCGAAGTGNTGAGGCAAATGTGAAATGTGAAACTGGTAAAAAGCAGGTTATGTACCTTAGGCAGCGCTTTGAAAATCGAGCAAGTGAGAGTCATTGGGACGCTGCTAAAATATTGGAACGCCGGGCCCGAAGTGGCAGGATTTGTAGTATCAACTTTTGACTGTACTTGTAGGCCCTGTAAGTACAGTTTGGAGCTAAACAAACGAACAAATATATCCTGATACATGAAATTCACTGGGGACTGACAAGAAATGCTCATTAGCATATGGAAATGAGAATTTAGCAGGCAGTGGTAGTAAATGGTATTATTAAATGGATGGTTTCTCCATCACCTCATCTCCTGTTCACCTTCCTCAATGTTTTTAAATGGCTTACTGCAGCCATAAATAAGAGTTTTGTATGCTCAGAATGATACAAAACGTCTCCTTGACTTCCCAAACTTAAGATTTAAGGATGTTATTTAGTATATACAATAGCATTCAGGTGCTATTATTTGTCAAGCGTCAGTAAAATATTTGACTTCTCACAGGTAACTCTCCAGATTTTATTCTCATTACTCGCTTTAATCTATTTTGTAGGGTAGTCAGGACAATTTTTGCTTTGTATTAGCTTCCTAAATCCTCAGTATTTTTTTTCCATTTGATTAATTATTCTCATAATTTTTAAACAAATTTTCTAAAAAACAGTTATTGCAAATTATTACAAGCTATTTTATTGCCTTCCTAGCATTTTGTTAGGGTAGCTGAATACTTTTATTACTTTACCTCAAAGTCATCCTGTTTATAGCAGTAAGCTCTCCTTCCCTTGAGATAATGCTGTTTCCATATCTACTTTCTAAATCTATCAATTTCATTCTTTTAAGAAAACAGAATTTGCACATACTAGAAGCATTTTCAGAATGTAGTAAGCAAGAATTTCACAGCAGTGAGGGAAAACGTTAAAATGTAACAGAAACTTAAAAATAGCTTACCATTTAGAAGGAAAGAGAAGC
Organism: Steatornis caripensis; assembly: GCA_013398225.1. Classification (NCBI taxonomy): domain Eukaryota; kingdom Metazoa; phylum Chordata; class Aves; order Caprimulgiformes; family Steatornithidae; genus Steatornis; species Steatornis caripensis. Next base: position 10,688 of record VZSC01003377.1, on the reverse strand, counting down.
AATCCAACCTACAGCAACCACACACGGCAATCACCTTGCTGTCTGCTAGGTTTAAAAGACATCAATGAGAAAAGGACTCTGGGAAAATCCCTGTCAGAATACAAAGCCATACTGAAACATTCAGTGATACCTCCAGGGAAAGCTAATAAGAGAAACCTTACTAGGGCAGAGGCAATCATTGGAGATGAATATGTCACTTTGCTTCTAGGTGCTATTATGATTGTGCGGTAATAAAATCTAGATTATTTTAAATAACTTCTTTGTACTTAAAATTTAGTAGCATGGTAAATCTCGTGCTTTAGTATATGAAACTTTCATTCAAATACAGAACATATCAAAGCCTTTACTGACTTCACAATATGCTCAAATATAGCATTAAAATACCTACTTAAATATTAGATCTACTTAAATACATCATAAAATTGGATTTGTTTTCTTGTTTCTGCAAGAATCTTAAAAGACTATTTGAAATACTTAGCAAAATAATTTACTCCATTCTAAGTAATTAAAATTTTATAATTACAGAAATCATATGTCTATACATAATTTACTATAATTAAGTAACTTTAAACCTGATTTCATTAATGTATGCCAATGATATTGGGGATCTACAGAGAAGAGTCTAAAAATTTAGTAGCATATCTGAAGAAATATTGTGGTAAACAAGGAAGCTGAATGAAACTGAATCTTGTAATAGCAAGCTCACCTTTTTTCCCCAGTAACAACAGCATTGTAAAGAAAATTAACATTGCTTCCATCATCTGAACTTTGAACTTTCGTTCAGACATTTAATGAATTCCTGTCTTTTGGCAACAGTAGACTTTCTAGATTTTCAGTTTTATAAGTCCAGTATACTTCGGCAAATTACTGTCAAATAGTGAATCTTCTGGAGAACAACATATACAGCCCACACTGTGTATACCATTATCATAACAAGACTTCTATTTACCAGTTAACCTATTATGCAGGCTTACAAGATTTGTTGGTAAGTCTTTTCATACAGTAAATTACAAAAAAAAAACAAAGAAAAAGAGGAAGATGAAAGGAAAGACATCAGCAATGTAAATTCAATGTAGATTGAAAGAGATAGAAATTATAGCCTACTAAGCTATCCAGAAAGATTGCTATGTAGGAATACGTAATTTAACAACAGATATATGTAATAATAAGGGGAAGTGCTGTCTCTATGAAGCTGTACCTTTTTAGTTTCATTGTCAGTCTATTCCTTTATGTGCATGTCGTTAGTGCATTGAAAACCTCTTTATGGCTTGCAAGGCTTCACACTGCTTTCGATTCAGTGGCCCAACTTCTAGCCTGTGAACCACCATTAGCATATGAAACTGCACCCTTGAACCCCTCCGTAATTTCAGCTTCCAAGAGATGTGTAGGCACGTGTCAGGGAATAATTATCCATTGCTCAGGTGGTGCCTAAAAACGACCTTTTGAACAGGCTCCTTTCCTGAGGTCTATTAGTACAGAGCTGGGATACATAAGGCACTGCTGCACCCATATGAGAAGAAAGGGTGATAAGGATAATTGTGATGTGTTTCTGAATGTGTTCCTAAAAGCGTTTGTACTAGTTGTAGTTCCGAGTAGTTCACAATAGGTGTTGTTCCTAAAAATGGCACCTAGTTCCTACAGGCGCAGGTAATTACTGACGAATAATATTGACTTGTGTAACACAGAATGCACAGTATGCCTTGCGAAATACAAATAGTTGTTCAGTGCTTCAAATCTTTGTGTTTGCAGCACAAGGAGGGCAAAATCCTGATGCTGTTGAAGCCAAATAGCTGCTTTGCTTTTGCTCCAGCAGGACAGCTCTTAGGCTCCATATTTCTCTTAGGAATGTGGCTGCATTCCTGCCTGGAACCAAAGCATACATTTTCAGCTTAACTTTGAGATAAAATTTCAGAAAGAACATGCATTCACCCACACACACACTGCAAACACCCACACAAGAGTACCGTGTATTAAACATGATGGTGGTGTCATTTATTTCTGGATAATGAATAATACTTTAAAGAGGGAGATTTTCTGCTGTAAAAACGGAATTATAATAACAACAAGGGAATGAAAGTAAAAATTGATGACTATTAAGGAATATATTTGGGTGTGGTGAAAAGATATTCAACTACCATTTATTTCAAGGTTAAACTATCAAATGTTTGAATATGACTGCAACTAACTCAACATCATTGTAGATGAGTAGACACTATGTGATCGGAATACATTATATCCCTACAGAGGCAGCCCAGAAGGAATGATGCTGATAAAAATGCACAGATTAAGAGGAGTGACAGGAAGACTAAAAAGAAAGGTTTATGACAATGCAAACGTGCATTTTTCTAAATATTTTATTGGAAAAGGCCATATTGGTTCTGCCAGGATAAAAGATTATATAAAGTTCATGGATTTCAGCTTCTACTTCTTGTTCTGACAAAGCATCTGACTAAATTACAGCACCAAGCAAGAATTTCAGGACAGAAATCAGGCCTTAAAACAGCTGAAATAGTCCTACAACACTTGGTGCAGTTCTTCTCACGCTTCCCCCTCTCTTCCACTTGTTCCCAGAGAGGCTCAAGAGAAGGCTGTGCAAGGCTTTTTCGGTTGACTGTAGGCAGCTTCCATACGCTCGGGTTTTCTTTCAATCCAAGCTTCCCTGAATGACATCTTGCACTGCAAAGGCTCAAAAGGGGCAGAATCAACTTGCGCAATTTTCATGTTTTCTGAGGCAGATTACATAATGTTATCTCTAGCCTGATAGAGAGTATAAAATGAAATATTTATAAGTAGGGTAATTTTGGCTAGTGTTAGCTTCTCTGAAAAGTGCAGCAAGAGGAATGTAAACTCTGTAAATTTTCTATGTTTTTTTCCATTAATTTTCTCCTCTGCTATAGTTTAGTCTCACAGTTCACTCATGCAAATTTTACATAAACCAAAATGGTATTACAGTTAATTTGATAGAAAAAAAAATTAAAAATGGACCAGTCAAGGGAAAGGTATTAGACAGATGAGAATGACCAGAGTGAAATGACTAGAACATTAGTGAATTTATAAACTCATCTTGAGATTACATTCATGTTCGTAAGTGTCTGAGCTCTGGGGCTCACATAACACCTTTGTCCCTTTGCAGTTTGGATTCAGGTGTGATTGCTACTGTTTTAGTTTCAGTCCGGGTACAAACCTGTCAGAACTTTGAAATAGGGTTTGAATTTTGTTCTGGTTTAAGCCAAAAAGAAAAGAAAGAAAGAAAGAAAGAAGACTACTGTTTGTTAACTTCCTGTTAAACATTGCTCTGAAATTTGACTTTTCAAACCGTACGTATTTTTAGGCAGACTAGGTGGTAAGGCACTTTACTTCTTCTAATAACTTTACTTTAAAATTTGAGTCTGTGAATTGCATATTTCCAACAAATAATTTGGGTGAGAGTCAGTGTGTCCTAGCATGGATAAGATGACTAGATAAGTAAAATCTTCTTCCATAAAGTAGGTTTTAACATATTTATAAGTGGCTGGCATATTGTCAACTTGAAGATAATGGAAGACACATTCATAGCTTCTGTTTGTATCTCAGATTTTTATTCCTGCAGTACATTGAAACACATCCCAGATTCATCAATAAAAAGTTGAGTTTAGACAAGTTATTTACTGTCAGTTCTAGTATTAGGGATTTACCTTTGTGTAATGTTGGCTACTTATAGTGGTGCAAACGGTACTATGAACATGGAAGGGTCTAAGCAGTGCTGACAAAAATCACTGAGCTTTACTTTGGTCAAATTCAATAGACTGTTAATAATCTACTTCCGCTCCCACAGTCTGATTTCTGAATAGTTGATTCTCTTGAATATCTTCGTGGTTTAGCTGTCTTTAGTTAGCATTCCCATCCAGAATGGTTGCTACACTCTCATTCATAGCAGCTAGGGAATATGTGAACAATATAAAGGGCAGCATCAGGAAATGCAGAAATGCTTCTAAACAGAATACAAGCAGAACATCTTCCATGAAAAGCAGTATTATTTTGTAAGTAATCAGAAACATGCATCAAGGATTGCACAAGTCCACATACAGAAAACAATGTGGCACATCATGTTTATTGATTACCACTTCCAGACCATATATTTGTAGTTCACAATAGAAAACATACCCTACGGTAAATTTCACTTTGTTCCTAAAGTCCCTAGCAGGGACAGAACAGTTAGGAAAACGGATATGTATAGTCTTTGCAATGAAAAGGGTCATTCAGTAATACTGCTGTGCAATCTAATGATAATGTTGAGTAAAACATGAGCATTATCTGTAATGATGATAATGAGGAAGGGAAGTAGGGTGGCATCTTACAAACAGTGTAAAGCTATAAAATATTTCTATCCTGGAAGAACAAGTGTAACATAACCCTTGTCCCTAAGTAGTAATCAGTCATGCCGATGTCAAACTGATATAGGGCAGTAAAATTTGCATTCTTTTGATTAAGAGAACTGAGATTAACATTGGAAGACTCCTCTGATTATATCTGCGAAGAGGGGAAGTCGTATGAAAACTCCAGAGCGAATGTGATAGCCCTTAAGTGAACACTTCTAAAATGAAAGCTATTAAGCCTCTCATTCCTTTGAAGGCAGAAAAAAAGAATAGCTTCAGACGGGTACCATGCAAATCTCATGCAGCTTATCTGGTGTTCACTAACCACTTCAGGACTGCTGCCATTCAAAAGGCCAAAGGAAACTGTGACAGTAAGAAGCAAAATAAAGTGGAAAACACTGGTAGTGGGTAGCATACCCATAGCTGCTCAGAATATGGAAGAATCCTCAAATGAATAAGAGAAAAATATAAAGTCACTTTTATGATTAGTTGTGCTGATGTATTTCATGAGTAACAATGAGAATTTGCTTTTAAGCATAAAAGGAAATGAAAGAAAATACATACATCCTACCCCAGAGCTTTAATGAGAGGGAATGTCTATATTTCTCTCTTATAAATCCAACTACAGTCTCCTCACAACCTTAAAGAGTTGGGGTAAATGTAGGAAGACATCTATTTGGGTGTCCCCAAAAAGAGGTAATAGACTTACTTATGCAATCAATTTTATCAGTTCCTTTTATCACTATGCAATATAAATTGAGAGTGACAAAATCTCTTCACTGATGTTCTGATGTCTTCTGTTGCAGCACTATTCTCAGCCTCCAAGCCTGCACGCCTATCTTTTGGGTTTTTTTTCTGAGGAAATATCTAGCAAAATAACCTGTTTCTTTCTGCGCACATAACAGGGGAGAAAGTTCTGTGTACAGCCCATTATTTTGCTTAACATTAATTATGGTTTACTAAACCTTTATTGGCCTCTCTATTCCTTTGCATTTGAGATTTTAGTATTGTATTAGGATTAGTTCCTGAGAGAATATTTGGCTTTTTCTACAGATGCAAGTGGGGTGTATGCACTGAGTCAGGACAAAGTCCCCTGTACTCGATTATCATGTACCTATCAGCAGTAAATACAAATGTCTAGAGAATGAATACAAGTAACAGTGCACAAGAACTCACAAAGAAGCTTGGAAATTTAGGAATTTCCTTGAAAAAAAGTTGCATCCAGACTGCTCTTTTTAACAGGGTTTAAGGACCAGCTGCTCCCGTCTATGCAGCGGCCTAACTCATTTCTGAACTCTTATAACCCTGGCTCCACAGCAACCTCTGGCAGTAAGTTCCACGAATCAGTTGTACTTTTTGTTTATTTAAGTATTCTTCATAATTCATTCATTCATAATTCATAATTCATCCATTGCTTTGGTGCCTACCAGGGACATTTTTTCTCCTGGTAGGAAATCATGAATACATGCTACTGATTTGACATTTCCTCACCACCAAAGACTTTTTTTTACTTTTCTTTTGATTTGTGTTACGGAAAGAATTATTTTCCTTCCAACACTGAAAACTCTTGCTCTCAGAGTACCATGCAGCCCTTCAGAGATTTCAATTCAAAAATGCAGAATAAAGATTGAATACTCTTCCTTCTTCAGAGAAATTCTCAGATTGTTGGGCGTGCTAGAAAGAGCCCAAAGCCAGAAGAAATAATGGAAAATACAAAATTTACTCTGTGCATCCCCAACAGGTATTCAGATACATACTGCAGATTGCTGAGAGACTCTGGTTTAGTTATACATGAATGTGCCTGAAGGAGACGACTGCGGTAACTAGCCCTGTTCAGGGATACAGGAACATAGTCTGTAGATGGCACTGCTCCCTCACTGTTCCTCTTTTCCAGCGAGCCATGACTCAGTTTGTACTGAAGACATTATTTTTTCTCCTAGGGACGTGTTTACTTTGCACATCCTGAGCCACAAACAGAAGAATGAGCTCCTGTTCAATGTGATATTAGAAATGAAAATCCCATTAAGCCTTTAAAGATTGGTATGGACCATGTTTCACTTACCTTTTGCATCAGACTGCTCATGCAGTTTTAATACAATTGCCCTTCCTGGTTCAACAGACAAAAGCCCTTGCTTTCTGTCCAATTTACTGTAGAACTCCTTTGTTTCTAAAAAAAAAAAAAGGCTTGCATTATCTCACTTTAAAAACTTACAGACCTTACGGTTGCATGGAGACTTGAGTGTTTCTTTAAGAAAAACAAAAGTAATCTTTCAATTGATGAGCAAACAGATTAATTAATGAAGGAATAAATTTACACACACAAAAAAAAGAAATAAAAGTAAACAAATGTGTCCTACTTCAAGCAGCAGCTTGTGTTTGATCAGGCTTTCACTGGAGATACAAAGCTAGCAAGTAAATTGGACAAGGAAGAGTTTTCTTCCCTATTCTCTGCAGTGTGGCACCTCAGTAAACAATGTTGGGTAAAACTGAACATCAGAATGTGGCAAGCGAAGCAGCATGTTGTAATAATTTGGTGGCTGCATGCTCTCCTTTTATTTGTCATAAGCAGAGACAGCAGAAATGCTTGCAGTTAACGTTTCATACGGTTTTCAAGACTCGAGTTAGATAAAGGGATGCTTTGCCTAAGTTACAGCATCTCCAGTTGTTTCTTTGAAGAACCTTATTGTCTCTGTTTTTTAGATAGTGGATTTCAATTTTCACAAAGTACTAATCTTGAGGACATAAAAGTGGGCATTACTTCTGTTTGGTTATTTACACTGATTTGACCAGCTTATAAAGCCTTTCAAAACCTGTGGTCTTACGTGCTTAGCAGAACTCTTTAGAGACCTGCTGTAAAAATCTTGCAGCATTCAATTTGCACTAGGCATACACTCAACTCTACAGCAGGCTTTGCGGGTCATCTGTCTTGAGTATAGCTTAAAAAAAACAGGACTGAAGCTTGCTGCTGCAGGTACAGCTCCTAATGCTGCACAGACGAAACTGCAAAATCTGCCTGCCTTAAGTGAACATGCACGGGGTAGGATACCAGTGAGGGATTTCTATACCACATCCAGATCTCCAGGGGTCGATATGAAAAGTCACATTTAAGGGCCTCTAATAAGGCTGTGACAGATAACCCATTTTACAAGGAGATATTAGAGGAGTGCTCTTTTTGGCACCTATATAAGCAGCTCAGTACTGCGTGTGTAGCCACTTTACCGTGCTGCTTACCACAAGGAGTTTGCCATGTCCAGGCAAATCCATCACCTGCTTCTGCTCCTTCAGGTACCCAGAAGAAGAAGGGGAACCCCAAGTTCTTGACTCATCACATTTTTTTCGTGTCCAGTAAATTGTAACCACTGGCAAATTGGGGGCATGTCTCCTGTTGAAGACAGAAACTCTAACGGTTAGTTTGCCCAGACCTTAGCTAGCCAGCTGCCATTGAAGGTAACTAGCAGACTAAAGCTGAAAGCAGACTGAATCGAAGATATCCCTGAGGATTTGTGAATATTTCCATCCTTTGCCTTTTCTCCTCACACTCCTGCTCCTTTTTCTGCTCTCTCCTTGATCTCCTTTTTCATTGTTTGCTTATTGATGGCTGCCATTTCCCCTCTCCCTGCCCTCACCATGAACAAACAAGCTTACCATTTTCTTTAAAGTTCCTATTTGAATTATCTCTGTGTAAATTCACCAGGATGATAGAAGTGTTATTTTGCTATCGACCCCAACCGTGAGTCTTGCTGATTTAAACTCAAATACTCTAAAATGAGTTTTAGATGATGATTCTTTGTTCTAGTGTCTCTACAGAATTCACTGTTCTAAATATGTTACTTTGGGAAGAAAAAAAATATAATATTCTGTACTTGAGGCATTCTTGGATAAAGCCAGTGACCCGTGCATGTAACAGGGAGATACTAATCCAAACAAAATATGTCTGTTAGACATATGAAGGCTTTCTCTATGCATTCTCCTTTGAAAAGTTGTCCTAGTCTCCCCCACCCCACCTCATTTCCCTCTAGCTCATTCTAATCTGATTCTTCTGAAGTTTCCTTGACCCTTCCTTACTTCTCTCTCTTGACTTTTCCATTTCATGTCTTTATATACAGTAGATAAACAGTTTTCTTTGTACCTCTGACAGCTTCGCTTATAGCCACTCCTGTAGTTTTGAACAGCATTTATCTCTGCAAAATGGCTTTTAAATGGATTATTTTAAAACAGAAAAAGAACAAACCAATTTATATGATGTTCAAACCAAGCTTTTTAAGCAAGAAGGAGAAGGAAAATATTTAACAGGGCTGAAAGGTAAGCACTGCAGATAATGAAAGCTGATTGTCCATTATCGTTGTCCTTTAAAGGGAAAAATTGGACTGAGGTATTGGGAACAACTATGGTATCAGCCAATATTATAAGGAAGAGAAAAGCTTAGCTTACTGATGCCCTAAAAAAGATAAGTGCTAATTGCCTTTTAAAACAAGTAGGTTTTAATACTGAGCAAAAGAAAGTTGACAGAGGGCTTGAGAAACTACGACATGCATGGAACTACTACGTAGATTGCTTTGTCCATGGTGTGTCTAGGGTTGCTTCGAGCATACAGAAAAAAGGCAGTAGAGTGGGTCAGCAGAGCAGGAGTAAGGAAAAAAGAATTGCAAAGTGGCCATGCTCCACTGACTACTCTGCCTTGGCTGAGGTTCTGCAAAGCAGACTTACACAGTGGCTGAGAAAGTTTGGGGGATGGAAGGCAGTAAGTGTGGCTGTGAAGAAGTAAAACTCCTCCTGGAAGTATCAGTTGTTCTTTCCACCTCTCCTGCATTACCTCTGATTGCAGCAAGAGCAGCAAACCTGGTTCACCTGGATACATTCAGATCTGATGCTTCCAGAAAGGAAAAAGTATTTCTTTCAAACCTCTGGGACCGTCCTCATAGCTCTGCCTCTTCCCGTGGTATCTTCTCTCCCCGTGGCAAAGCAGCCCCGGCTTGGCTCTGCCACCTTGCAGAAGCAAACCACCAATTCAAATTGACTCTGGATTTACGTCTTTGCAACTGCTGTGAATGCATTACATACTATATAGAAATAGATCACCAAAACTAGCAAGTTGAAGGTTGTCAAATAACATAATGGAAATTATTGGCAATTTCTGACATGAATGATGTTAAAGTCCAGAGCTTTGTGTAGGATGGGGTTTGGTTCCTTCTCATCTCAGGCACCAGTGCAATGAAGTGAACACAACAACTGTCAAGCACTGAGATACTATAATGCAGACAGCTATGGACAAGCCTGTGAGGAAATTAATAATGCTTTATTTTTGTAACAGAGGTTTAGTAACCTGCAGTAAAAAAGATGCAAGATCACTGTTAAACAGCGAATATAAATATATAATATATAAATACATACAAAAGCACACAGAGCACAGATAAATAAATAAATCTGTAAAATAGTTGATTCAGTTAAGGAACCATCTATTACTGTTAGTGAAGTTGGGTTCCTGTGGAAAAAAAGAAACAGCATGCAACATGTAAATAAAGATAAGCATATTTGCAACATCCACAACTAGCAGTAGATAAATTAAAATCGTACGCGGCACTCAATTCTTACCCAATCATTAACAACGATCTTCTGAATTTTTTAGTTTCGTGAGTTGAAATTCTCATGTTATAAAAAGAAACAAAAGAGAAAAATAATGATCTAGCTATTGATGTCTGTACCTCAGTTCCAGACACCTAGGCCCTCTGAGTTCACAGAATTTTGAATAGAAGGCTTATCCCCTCCTCGGCAGAGCAACACTCGGCTAGGGGCAAGATGCTTTACAGTGGCTTTCACAGTTATCAGCTGATAGCAGAGAAACCTAAAACTGGAGTCCTGTTTTCTGTTCCAAGCTCTGGGCATATGTTCTGCTGGGTATGTGTTCCTCTTCTTGTTTTTCTTTGGTATCATCACCTCTCCCCTGCCTTCTTCAAAATTTCCCTCCCCCAGTCCTGTCTCCTCAGATGCCTCAGCCTCCTCCTCCAAGCAGTGCTCACCTTCTCTCTGCTGCCATGGGCTCCCCATCGTCCCACACTCTGCGGGACCCTTCCTTGGTCCAGCCTTGGACTGCTCCCTCCATCCTGCACAAGACCGTTCTGCATTTGAGTTTGCCATACTACTTGTCAGGTAAGGGAAGGTTTAGGGCAAGAAAGTGCAGGATTTTTAATCACTCTCATAAAGTTTGAGAGAGAGACAAGAGGGTAAGTTTTACATGCTCAATTACTCAAGTTTCCTCAGCATACCTGGCACCAGTCCCTGCAGGAAAGATGTCCTCAAACCCTCATAGCCTTTTGCAACAAGCTGCTTCTCTTC
>VZSC01003376.1:530361-568289 GCA_013398225.1 Steatornis caripensis | reverse complement strand
CCCCTCACGTACCTGTGCGTCACGCGTCACAGGCCGGAGCGGCGACCTCTCCGCCGCCACGAGCCGGCGCCAGGCGCCGCAAGGGGAAAAACTCGCTGCGTCATGCCTTGCCCTCCCCCCCACCGCCCGCCCCACGCACACACCGCCCGCCGATTGGGCGGCGCCGCGGCAGCGCGGGCGGCGATTGGCCGAGAGCGGCGGCTGCGGTAACCGACGGCGTTCANCCTCACGTACCTGTGCGTCACGCGTCACAGGCCGGAGCGGCGACCTCTCCGCCGCCACGAGCCGGCGCCAGGCGCCGCAAGGGGAAAAACTCGCTGCGTCATGCCTTGCCCTCCCCCCCACCGCCCGCCCCACGCACACACCGCCCGCCGATTGGGCGGCGCCGCGGCAGCGCGGGCGGCGATTGGCCGAGAGCGGCGGCTGCGGTAACCGACGGCGTTCAAAGAAAGGGGGCGGGGCTGACGAGCAAGGGCGAGCGGGGACGCGGATTGGGCGGAGGGCGCCTCAAAGCCGCGCGGGCGGGGTGGGTGGGGGCCGTTGGTGCGCTCGCGCCGCGGGCCCTAACGGCTGCTGCGCTCCTTGGGGGGGCGGGGGATGCGCGCGCTGCGGGACTCTGCTCCGCCTGCTCCCTCGGGGCCCCGGCTACGCGGCGAGCCCGTGGGTCCGCTCCAGCGCTGCTGCCGTGCGTGGGAGGCGTTGTTCTGTGACCCGGCGCGCTCCAGGTGGTTGGCGGCGGGCAGCCGCCGGGCTCCCGCCCGCGCTCGCAGCCCGTAGACCCGGAGGCTCCAAGCACACCGCTGCCGGGCCCCCTGGCCCGGAAAGGATCGCTCGTCCGGGCAGCGGCGTTTATTTAAAATCGTCTTAGTGCCTCTTCAGAGCGTTCTCTCTGCACGCAGATAAATTTGGTTGTGTGGGGGAAACGTTGGGTCTGAACACCTGTGAAGCGAAGGCACGTAAAGGGTGCGTGTGCTAACGGTGGCTTTGGCACCAGAGGGATGGAGAGGTTAAAGGAGAAAGGCACGAAGATGAGGAAGCTTGCCTGTTTCCACATTCACTGCTACTTACTTTGCAAACGTTTTTTGGTAATATTTACCCATTCTGCATTTTACTGGAAAGTGAGCGTTACTTAGATGTAAAACCCATGTTTTCTATGTGCATCTTTTTGGGGCGTACACTCGTATATCTAACGTGCAATTATGGTAGGGTACGATTGATTGATTGATACAACTAAACCAGCCTAACAGCTTGATGATGTTAAGGGTGGTGAGTTTTCTCTCTTAATTCAACCATTCACAGAATCCCAGCATAGCAGGGGTCAGAAGGGCCCTCTGGAGATCCCCAGCCCAACCCCTGCTAAAGCAGGTGCCCCCAGAGCAGGGGGCACAGGAACGTGTCCAGGAGGGGTTGAATCTCTCCAGAGAAGGAGACTCCACAGCCTCTGTGGGCAGCCTGNCACCCACCCTTAGATATTGATCAGCATTGATGAGATCCCCTCTCAGCCTTCTCTTCTCCAGGCTGAACAGACCCAGGGCTCTCAGCCTCTCCTCACAGCAGTGATGCTCCAGTCCCTTAATCATCTTTGATGCTCTCCGCCGGACTCTCTCTGGTCATTCCCTGTCTCTCTTAACTGGGGAGCCCAGAACTGTACCCAGCACTGCAGATGTGGCCTCACCAGGGCAGAATAGAGGGGCAGGATCCCCTCCCTCCCTCGACCTCCTGGCCACAATCTTAATGCACTTCAGGATGCCATTGGCCTTCCTGGCCACAAGGGCACATCAGGTTCCTCAGCTTCATCAGGTTCTTCGTTCATTCATTTCACCTGGTAAGAGGGCAGGGCACGAAAGCAAAAAAGTGATATACAAAAGCGATTTGCATCTGAAGAAGCAGACAAGCTTTAAGGAGTTTGCGTTGTTTGGCATAGTCTGATTGTACCCTTCATCTTCTGGATTACAGGATCTTGAAGGCTGTGTACCGGTAACTGTGAAACAGCAGGTATGACAGCTGTTGGTGACTAGGTGATGATGATGATAAAAAGAGAGTTATTTCATAAGACAATGGGGTTTTCTGTACTTTGTCAGTGACGGCTGCAGTGGATGTCATCCTGCAGGCTCACCCTCGGTGTTGCTCAGAGTGCAGGCTCTCTCTGTTCCGCTCAGTACGGGTCCCCACTTTGTCACAGCTCTAGAGTACTGTGCCGCAGGGATTGGTGCAATCCTACTGCGTGGATGGATTTGGTGGGGCTGAGGAAATAGAAGCACCAAGAAATCCTGCCTTTGCTACCAGAGTGGCCTTGTTCGCAGCTCGCCGTGAGGTGTGGAGGGACAGTCCTGCCTGATGCCAATCTCTCTATTCCTTTTTGCCTTGCATGTTTTAAAAGACATTAAGTCTTTTAAAAGAAGACTCAAGTCTGGTGTTTTGAAAGCTGTGAGGATTGCAGTAGCTGTAATCCTGCAGGACCGTCCGTTGAGTAGCTCTGCAGCTGTGTTGTCATCTGTGCAGCTGCTCCCTCTGGAACCATGGCATGGGCCAAAATTTGGGCTATTTACTGAGCCAGAGAGCTGAAAGAACTGAGATGAGAATTACCTTCCAATGACATAAATGGCTTTGGAAACATAGGTAAAGTTTGTGGTAGGAAGGCTTTAAACTTCCATATCCTTACAGTTCTCACTACTTGGTGTGGGTTTTTTTAGGCGCAGATTTTTTAATTTCTGAGTTTCTGGGTTTGCTCCCTCCCTGACACCCCACTCCTTGATTAGGTCTTTTCCCTTACGCTCTTTTTTCTTATCCCACTCACCTTTTGTACCCTTGTCCGTTTATTTACCCTGTTTCTGTTAACTTGCAGTTGTTTGCTCTCTACTTGTTTATGAGAGCTCATGGCTGCAGGGTTTCTGCTTCCCACCTTCAGCTGCTTTATTTACTGCCTCTAATTCCAACAGAGTTGTCCCACCTTAGAATACCCTGTGCTTGCTCAGCCCATGTTGCAGCGGGAACAGAACTCATCCTTTATGGGCATGGGTGGCTTTCAAACTTGCAGAAAAACCCATTACTCTCTTTTCTTCTATTGGTTCTTTGCAAGGAATTGGCTAATAATTCTTATTCCATCAGGATTGTGTAAGTGTTTCATTCTGTCTTTACTGGGACACTCAAAATACAGAGCTCTCAGGAACTTTGTAATTTCTCCATGCTCTAGGCCTTGGTGTTAGTGCTGAGCAGTCTGTGAGAGCGCTTGGGGATACCGCTACTCGAGCGGTAGCAGCTTGAGCAGAGGTGAGAGGATCTGGGTGGCGATAAGGCTGTCATGATGCTTCTGCTGCCCAGGTTAATCTTAAACACTTCCTGGGTTGCTCTGGTGCTGAGTGATAGCACACGTTGGCTGTGAAGCCTACGTCATATGTGTCTAATCAGAGCACTGCGCTTTATTTGAACTGTTACCGTTTATATGTTCAGGGCTGAACAGCTTCACGCCCTCCCTGAGTGCTGCTTGGCTGAAATTCTCTCTGCCTCTAACGATCCAAGTGTGATGTTCAGGCTGTGATTTCACAGTGCAGCGTTCCGTAGCAGCGGTAGCATTAGGGATTAGGGCTTGGCCTGTGTATTCCCTGATCCTGCTCCAGCTTCTTCATTCCCGCAGGGTTGGCGCGTTGTGCTGGGAACTACGAAGGAGTCGAGAGAACTTTGGGACAAGTGGTGTACACCACGCGCCTATGCTCCAGGCCTGCTTTATATGTCTCGCTTCACCGCCACTCCCTCAAATCAAATGTAGCCTTCGTATCAGCTGAGATGGTAAATTACAGTAATTCTGTTGTAGACGTGGTCAATGAATGCAGCATGTTCTGAAAAAGAAAATACCATAAGGGAGAACTGCGAGAACCAATAGAGTACGTACACACAGGGAGATCAGGAACAGACGTGGAGGTAGGCTGAGAGAAGGGAAGAAGTCTTTCTTTTGTTGTCTGTATCTTCTTTGCTGTGATGGAGGAAAAACCGTGATAGAGAAAAAACAGTGATGAATTTCACGTAGTAAACGTAAGTCAAGTATTTTTATGATAATACAGTACACACAGACCCACAAACATGCTGCACCTTGGAGTCTAAACTCAAAACAGCTCGGACGTGTACATTCAACTCCGGTAACAGCAATGACCGGTAGAATGACCTGCTCTATCCTGTGTGAATCGGGACTCTCCCAAGGAGTTGTTTGCAGTGAGCCCGGTGTTTGCATTGTGCATGCTTCCGAGCATACAGCATAGACCTTGCCGCCCACAGAGGTTACAAAGTACGTTCAGTTCGATCTTACACTTGTTTGTACTCCCTGCATGTTCACAGTGATCGTATTTTCCAATATTCAGTTAGAAACACTGGCCAAGTGGCGTTAGAAAAAAAATTAAGGACCTAATTCGGTATTAAATGGTACCTGGCACTCCAGGGGCTGTGGCTATCACAGGCCACAGCCATGCCGGTCCTGGTACGCAGCTGTCAGGGACATGTTCTTTTTTTAAAGGAGCAAGTTCAGTGTATGGGAACAGGTCACCTCGTGTTCCCATTCACCGCAGTAGGAACGGGTCTGACTGCAATCCTTGTAAAACAAAGGGGAACTCAGAAAGTGACTTTCAAAACCACATTTAAATTAAGAATGAAGAGAAGTGTCTGTAGAACATTCTTTTTGCATAATATGCATTATGAGGATACAAGGGTAGTAGTAAATTATTCAGAATGACATTTTCCTCTGGAAATTACCCCTAATAAGTGTTAAGTATGGGAGCATAAGGGGTGAAAGTTCATGGAAACTTTTAAAGTAGGCTGGCTTCTAAAACTGCCTGGAATGCTCAGGGCGAACAGTTAGCCAGCTGCTGTGTGACCGCGCTAAGCATACGTGGTTTCACTTTGAGGTGGACCAAAGCTGAAAGACCAACTTATCCTACACGCTCGCGAAAGATGGTGAGGAGCGTTCTCAAAGCAACATGCAGGCTTGGAACTGCTTCAGTCACATTCCTCTTGTCTGCTGTGAGCACAAGAGCTCAGGCCTCGCAAAGGGAGGCTGGTTCTGTCTGCATTACCCAAACGCTCCCAGAATAACGTTCCTCAGGAGAAGGCGAACAGGCATGATGATACGCAACCACTGCTGTTCAGTTCGTAGTAAAGGGCAAATACTGTCTGTGAGGGCTTAGAGCTCTCAGACCCTTTAACCAAAAGGATTCCACATGTAAAACTGAAAACGTTTTTATCCGTCGAGTGATCAATGTCAGCAAAGGATAATTTTCCTAAGTTAGTTCACAGCATCTCTAGCTACTGAAAAATATTGAGGGCTGAAGTCCACTAAAACATTTTCTTACACCTCAACAGCTAAAAATATCCGGAGTAGGTAAAAACCAAACAATCTGCTCCGAGACCAAGCACTTTAGAACAACTACCTTTCACGGACAGCTCTTGCTGGGCAAGGAAATGCACGGGGAGCACAGAAATCAATTGTGTGTTTTACAGTCCTGCCAGTTAAGAGAATCCACTTCTACAGCATCTCATGTCCTCAGGACATAAGGTCATCTACGCTATCGACTCAGCTTTCAGCAGAGTCACAGGGGAAGCTTACTGCCATCTCCATTTGCAGCGTGGCCCTGGCTGTGGAAAGAAAGGGAGCACCTGGAGCCATTGCCATGTTCTCAGAGCTATAGGTACTGCTTGCTGCCCATCCAGAGGAAAAATACGTGCAAGAACTCAAGTTTTATAACGTTTATTCATTCTTTTCTATGGCTGATGCCTCTCACGAGCCACGTGAAGAGTCCTAGATCAAAGCTCTAGTTGCACTGTCGCTGTTATCTGGTACAGGCAGCACTGCAGCTGCGTCACCCCCCCTTCTCTACCCTCATTCACTTATTCATTTTATTTTTGTTCTAGTTTATAGTAAAGCAATCTGTCTTAAAAATGACATGATTTCTTTAGTTTTGTTTACTGCATCAGCGGCAGTGCTTGTGCCAGTACAAGCCCAGTGCCTTTTTGATAGCACTGCTGTTTATGCATGCTTGCGGAGTCACACTGCAGTTCTACTACTCAGACATTCAAAATTCAGAACTGAATTCCAGCAAGTAAAGGTGGAAATTCCCTCAATACAGTTTTGTAGCACTGATCTGTGGTACAATTTTGGTAGTGCAGTGTCCACAACATGTCAACAGCACCTGTAATAGTGTTAAAATAGGAACTCTGTACAGGGTTGTTCAAAAACGGCGAACTCGTTCTAACTTTCTGCATACTAATTTACACAGACTGGCCCAAAGCTGTCTGCATGGAACAGGGCCAAAAGCCTTTGTACTAAAAAAAAGTATTAAAAAAAAAAGTCTAATTGGCTCAACTCTTCATCATCTTTGAAAATACCCTGAAGACAGGGCTGAAGAGCATGCTTGTGGGGGCTAGTGGTAGGTAGAGAACGAGCGATTGAGCGATGCATTTAGGCACCTCCCTGGCATCCCACCTGCTCGAGGAGGCTGCAGCGCAGGTGCTGGAGCAATAGCTGGGCTTTCCTGGAGTTGCATCCCTGTGGCTTGGGTGGCCCGTGCAGGTCACGCTGCTGACCCCTCCTTCTTCATATCAAGTTCTCTACCACCAACTACCCCCTCCACACACCCCGCAAAGAACAAGGGCCGCTATTTTGAGTTTCTATCGCTTCAGCTCCCCAAAGATAACCACAGCTGTGCTGATGTCATCTCCAATGGCAGCAATCAGCACCAGACCCTAAGGTCGCTGCTTAGGCCAAAACAGCTATTTCAGCTCAATACCACCGGAACTGCAGGCAACAGAGTTGGTATTTACCGAGTCAGGAAAGGTCCTGGAGAAGACTTGACAATATTTTTCACAGAGTAAGTGAGAGAAAGTCTAAGAGCACAGTTCCGTTATGTACTACAGGAGTATTTTTTTATACGTGAAAGATGCCAGCAAGAAGAAAGTTTTGTACATATTTAGTTCAAAATTGAAATTCTTATAGAAAGTGGAAAAGTTCTGATGAAAGGGGTTTTTCATTACTATTAAAAACCTCACATTTTATAAGCAAACTGAAAACTGTTAACCTTTTACCTCAATGTTTATAAATGGAAAAATAACGGATCAATTTACTGCCATTATACCACTACAGTAAAACACAGTAAAAAGGCCTGCTGGCATTATTCCATTAGCACGAGCCGCCTTTAAAGTCAAAGGAAAGTAAGAATGCTTCCATACCTAGTTTACACTAATCAAAGCGCACGTGTGTTTATACATGCAGAAGAACTTGGCAAGAACCGCTAAAACCAAACTGAATGTTGTAGGGTTTAATTTCTTCCATCTGCAAGAATCTACAATTATAAAAGTCTCATCTTCAAACTTTACAGTACATTTACATTAGCAAATACGCCACGGCTCTCCTCACTCCTCCACTTCTGTACAAGTCATATACAATAAAAAGTTTCAGTTTTGTCATACAAACATCGTTTTACACTTTAATACAGCTGAAAACATTGTTCTCTGGCACCTCATTTCCTCCGTGACGCCTGTGTATTACAGTACAGATCCACGCTTCTGGAATCTTCAGCTCAAGTAATATGGACTGGTCAACAGGCCACAGCAGCTGCAACTCCAAAGTTTTAAATAATGAGAAAATCTGCCACTTGTTTGTATAACAATCAACAGTTTATTAATGGATATGGTGAAATTTTAGCTATCCACCAAGGATGTGTAAAAAATTGTCATGAAAGTAAAAATAAATAAAGCTGTTTTTAAAATCAGTCTTGTTTTACATCTTGGTTCAGAATGCAACATTTAACACAAAACTGTCATTAAAGTTTTGAAGAAGTCTACCGATATTCAAATTACAGCTTTTATGACAAATCTAATGAGGACTGAAACTGATTTGGTTTTCGGTTTAAAGACTTTCACATTCAAATACAGTGTCTCGTTTAGCACAATACTTCCTTTGACAGTGATGGGCAACAGTGATGACATATTGCTGTATTTTGACATAAGGCACTATGATATGAATATGCCATACACTCGCCTTATGTCACATATATCCATTGCTGACCAGTGACTTCTGTCAAATACAAAATGAAGAAGTTTCAGAATACAGTGCATTTTAATGAAGGACATCGTGTGAAGTCTTCCAGCAAATGTTTCAAAGACATTTTGAAATACAAGCCTACATTTTAACATAAGCTTTTGTCATGCTGCTTTTTTTGCGACATCACTGGGGGGGAATAGACTCGTCATCCATCACTAAGTCCCAAAACACATTCTCACCCATCCTGCTCTGTTCTATTGCAGTCACTGTTCGAGACAAACTTGACCCAGAAACTTTGTTCAAGTTCTCCTACAAACGCGTATACATTCACAGCAGTCATTCACTTTCGTTCTCCTTTTGTTTGGCACCTGTTGACAGAAGAGGAAAGCATGCATGATTTCCTTATGCACATGGCACTTGGCTGCTGGAAAAGCACAGCTCATTCCCAACGCTGCAACTTTGTCTGATCACATTATCGGAATCTTAGCACGGGATCCCATATATAAAGAATACGCTGCAGGATTGCTAAATGCTAACGTAAAACAGAGTGAGAAAGGACTTGGGACCATTATTGCTTTAACTTCATTGGCAAGGCAGTCTAAGTAACTCTTCTGGGGAGTTACTGAAGTGGCTTTGAAGATTCTCTCCAGCAGGAAAAATTATTTTAAAAAAACAACAAAAAGCCACGCCCCAAACCTGTCCATCAACTTAGAAGCCAAGCTTAATCATCATAATGGCCTCAAAAAATGAAGTCCTGCTTGAGAACAAACTGTGTAAGAATTCAGTTTAACTACACTTGCTGATGGACCCATTTTTCCTGGCTGAGGCAGGTTTTGCTTACAGCAGGGATCCAAGAGACCTGTTCAGCAGGACTGGATAGCATCTTGCCTCTTCTCCAAGTACTCAAACTAGCCACATGCTAGGCAACGACTGAACCCTATGGTGCGTTTGGCTTCAGCATCCAAATCTAGAGAGCAAGAATCTCTTGCCAGGCAACCTGGAGTTACTACTTGTAACGTATAATCAAACACTGAAAAATTCATTAAACACATCCAGTTTTCTCATCACAACTGATAATTTTTTCCCCCTAACGTAGGCTGGTCTTAATTCCTGCCGGTCAATACATTTTCCTTTCTAGGCTGTGAAGAGAAATGGACACTTTTCAGGCATGATTTCTCTGGTTGCACTTATGCATCCACTTTTAGAGGTAAATCACACTTTGGACTCTACAAACTAAATCTGCATTGCAGACACCTTCACTTCATGAGACAAATCCCAAACTAAAATTGGGTAGCTGCCTGTGGAACTGCAATCTAACACGTAACTGCTCCTAAAAAATGTCTTCCCTCACCTCGTCTCTTCCAGTAACATAATCCTGCCTCCTCTGTTGCTCTAACTCCTGTACTCAGTACTAGACTCTTCTATGAGCCAGTTTAGTGTGCCAAACCAACAAAACACTGCAGCTTTTTTGCTGGCTCAGTTTCCTGTTAGATCAATGAGTTAAAGCAGCTCACAGAGGGATCTTATGCATGTGGGTGCTGCCACATGCTAAATGCCAGAAGCACATGGCCCAGAGTATGGGAGCAGGAACTGCCCTTTTTAATTACAAGACCACTGTTGTATCAGCTCACAGAGTTGCCCCTGAAGTGTCCACGTAATCCCAGTGTAACAAAGCTCTTGGTTTGTCAGTATTCAGATTCATCTTTTCTGTCTAAACTTTGCTCCATCAACAGCAAGATCAACCCTCCAGTCATGGGGGAAACTATGTCCTCTGTCTGGAGAGGCACCATCTGCCTGTCTTTACATCTCCCTCTGAGGGGGGACGTGCACCCCTCCGCTGTCCCTAGGCAATGAGCCCATGTGACTCAGCCCTGATTTCCCATACTCATCCATACCTTTCACAGAAAGCTGAGTTACATGCTCTTCCAGGTCATTACAAGGAACTGGATGCACTGACATAGTACTTCCAGCAGTATCACTGGTTACTCCTTTTCAGAGGAGGAATCTTACTATTTTAAAAAGCTACATTAACTTTTTTTAAGTCTACAGAGGAGAAAGACTTTTACATTGCCATGTAATCTATCAGTGCAAGCAAGAGGTCCTGGTTAAGCTCACGTTTAGACTTTCTTTTTTAAAGGACATATCTAGCTCCATTTACTTAGTCCGGTATTTTTTTTGAGGCAAAATTGTAATCCTCAAGACTTTGTCTTCCTCACAAAGCCAAAACAGGGCTTTGCTTTAGTTGTTCTGACACTGAAGTCATTTATGCAGTCAAAGTTAAGTCAAAGTTAAGGTACAATTAAGAACATAAACCAGGTTATTAACACTAAAACCAAACCAACATAAAAATAGTAGAAATAAACCTATTGTTGGATACTCTTGTTAAAAGGAACCTGTTCATGTTTAGTAATACAGTAGAGATTTCTACTGGAATAGTTCTGGTGGCCTGGGGTGACAACTCTGACATAGTTGTGCCAACCAAAACCCACAGCATAGCTGGACAACGGTGGGGCTCCAAGAGGTGGTATTGCAGTGCTAATGGGAAGCACAGCTGCATCTGCCCTAGGAGCACTTGGCCAGAGTACAGAAATTCAGGAAGGCGGGAAGGTGCCCTGTTGTAGATGTTGTCTACACATGCAACATTCAACTTCATCCTGTTTTTTCTGTTAAAACATTAATCAAGACCTATTTTTCTAAAAAGAAGATACATGGACAGCAATGACATTTGTGAAGTTTCTGCATGCATTCCTCAGTGAACAAAACACTGACAGTTACTATTTTGTCTAATTTTTTTTCTGAAGCGAAATGAAAAGTGTATTTAAAAACTATGATCAGTTACAAGAGCTGAAAATCAAAAGTTTATCATTGTCAAATAAATTAAAACCAGCAGGGTGTACGCACTACCAAATGATTATGGCAGAGGCCAGAAGGCAACATCCATACCTGCTGGTGTGAGTACCAAAGCCTGTAGAATGTCAGAAAGGGAGATGATACCCACGATGCTATCTGCTTCATTCACTACCACCAAACGATGAACCTGCAAGCAGGGAAAATATTTTCGGAGATATTTGCCTGATTTNAAAATGCCATCAGCAAAGTAAAGACTGAAGCATTAGCAACAAACAGGTTCATGGGATTTAGTTTTGCAATCCCCTAAAGTAAGTATTTCATTCTGATGCCTCATTGAAAGAGATCAACTGAAACAGTCCCACAAAGAAAATACTTTCCTCTAAAGTTCTTTTTTTACTTATTATTCTTAAGTAAAAAAAAAAAAAAAAAAAAAATCTTAAAAGTAACACAGTATGAAGACAAGCAGAAGAAAAAAACCAATGGTTCAAACTGTTAGCGACACCCATCTCACACAGCAATACAAACATGCTTACCCTACATAAATGAAAACCAGCACATATTTAAAAAGCACACTGCTATCTGACATGGCAACAAAAAATCAGACTTGAAGTGACAGCTGAGCCAAGAGCTAGGTCCTTAAAATACTTCTGCTCTCAAAAAGTCACACTCGCATCAAACACTTCTGATGCGAACTTACAGGCTCTCCCCAACTCAGCCTACGATCTCAAAAAGTAAGATACTTTTTGCAATAAAACAAGGCTTCCTTCTGAAAAATACTTTCTCAACAGAGAGGCACAGCACTAAAACTTGTCGTATCTTGACGTGTTCAAGACACGTTAAAATCAGTTAACCTATTTTTTCTCATAGGGCTACAGAAGTGAAACTGAGTGCCAGGTTGGTTTTAAAATCCTCATTTTGCATGAAGACAGAAAAAAAAGATTCAATTTATCTGTGCAAACTCACTCACAAAATCAACACAAAGACACAACTTGGAAGAAAGATTGATCAACAGACTATTTTTAAATAACGATTTTATAGACTTACAAATCTATTCTAGGACACATTTTACACTACAAAACTTTTATCCTAACCATGGGGAAAGTAGGCGGATACTCCTGTATGCTGAGGCTCATTGGCCAGAGCAGGCTATGGCAGTGAGACCACTGAGGAACGAGCAGAGTGCCCTAATGTCACTCGTGGCACCAGAGTCCACTGCAAGTGCACACCGAGTCATATAACCAAAACATCGCAGCTGAACCAGCCCGTAAGTAAGCAATTCCAAAAGGGGTGTTCTTCAAAAGTTGAGAGCCTACTACATGTTTCCTTTTTACCTAAGTTAATTCTCTCTCTTTACTGCTTTAAGTTCAAATAACCAGATATCATGGTGAAGAAAGTGAAAACGATTTTTCTCATCTTCTCACAGAGGTGACAGCAAGAAAGCTGCTTGATTTAATACATACGTTATTTTATGGTTGAGGTCAACCACTTCGTTGCTAGACAGATGCAAGAGAAGAGGACCTCTGAATTCTGTGCACAGTCATACCCACCTGACACAGGCAGGAAAGAAAATAGGGGGAAAGGGAGAGAAAAATATTGTTGCATTTTCTTTTTGATGAAACCATGTTGGTGGTATTTTAGATGGGGTTATTAGTTTTTATATATGCATATATTTAATAGTTTTCTTCTTCTCTCAGTGTAATGAATTCAAGAATAATGGACAATGTAATTGTCTCATTTCACTTCCAGTCAGATCAAGCACTCGTCTGGCAGCTAAAAATAGGCTGTAGTTTTTACTGACTCATTTTTACATATAATCTCACTATGTTTAGACTGAACCAAAGGGTAGGAGTTCTTCTTAAAACCCAAATGTCTAAAGCTTAAGGTAGTAATACAATTATCCAAATTTGAAATGTGTGTATCAGCAATGCTAAAATTATTCAATTTCAGGTAGCTCAAGCAGATGCAGAAAGTTACAAGTAAAAATTGCCTAATGGAGGCTCTAAGGGGATATTTACAAAGTGGAAGTTTTACTCGTATCAAGTATATGCAGGGTTACAGCCCTGAAGAAGAAAAAAAATCTTGTAATTGAAGAAGTTGAAGTATCTAAATGGAGTTGATCACACCTTGGAGACAACTGAAACTGCTAATACTCATTTTCCTCTGCAGAGAGCCATAACAAGGGAGGAAGACCTACGTACTCATCCACCTCTGTGTGTAAGAGTGCCCAGCATTACCAAACAAAGAAAAACAGCACCAAAAGAATGGAAAGCACACAGAGAAATCATTTACAAGAGCAGTTACTGAAGGTCTCTTTACAATAATTTACCTTCTGGCCCTGTTTCTCAGTGTTTGTCTGACAGCAGTGCAGGATTCCGTATGCATTAACTAAGTGTACTCATTAAATTTCCTGGACAATAGGCCAATCAGCCTAGCTGTAAACTGGAGTTTAAAGAATTATTTGTCTGCAAAACTTATGTCAGGCTTGGAAGAAACTTGATTCTTTCAAAAAAGGTTTGCATTCAGTTTAGTTAATGTCATAAAACAGACACACAAATAACCAAGTATTATTACACATGTACCGTACAGTATTTTGTGCTTCCCTATAAGCATCTGTAATCTAGTATAAAGCAAACTGATACCTAACATATGTAGTTATGAAAAAAAGACTTTCACCAAGTAATATAAATAACTAAATAAAGTAATATAAATAACGAATGGAGAAATTTGTACTATTTATTAGTTTAGTAATACAACTTTTAACTTACAGTGAAGGGAAAAATAAAAAGTGAACTCACCTCAGCCTTCACTATTCTATCCACAATTGTCTCCAGTGTTTCCAGCATACTACACTTTACAACACCTTCAAAATACTGAGAACGGTGCTGTAGGGCTTGTGTCACCGTGATATCTAGGTTATTATATGTTTTTTCAGCAGCAAGATTCTGAAAAAAAAAAAAAAAGCCAAGGCACATAACACATCTCAGTACTTAGTAATAGAGTGCTCAAGAAAGTAAATATTTTGGCATCAAGTAGACACTCATTTCTGGTGTAAACTGAGTCTCTTCCAAGTCACATTAAACAAAGCAGATGCTCCTCAGCTTCAGTTTCTGGGAGCAGTCAAGCATGCAATTATGTTAAACACCATATGACAGACTGTGTTAATTGATAAAACTGGTTTGCGATATGGATGAGGCCAATGCAAGTCTCCTTAACTTTGCTAACTGATATTTGGCTTGATGTCACTCATCCTGCTTTTGCCATGAGCAGAAAATGTAAAGATGAAGTTCTACAGACTTTAGAATATGCAGAATATACTTTAAGAATACGCAATTTTTTGTTGTTTGTTTTTCAGAGGACAGGGGAGGACACTCACTGCTTGGAACACCACTCACGAAGTAGATTTTAGGGGAGATCTAAGTAGAGAGCAAATGAAATGTTTTCTTCACCTTTCTTATTTGTGGGCTCGAACTCCCTCTCCTGGACTGTGCTGGCACTGCCATCTGACAATTGTGTGTGTATATACATATATACGCACTATAAAAGTAACGTAAATGAAACCCCATCACCACCACTAAAAGTAAGATTATTAAAAGGGTTTGAAAACTGACATTCTCAACTTTCATTTTAAGAACGTGAGCATGCTTGTAGCAAGAGGACTTTGTCTAGACCAGCAAAAGCATTCTTTGTAGGTGAGACCATAGTGATATTTTGATGGTGTTGGCTCATCCTGGCCTATTAATTTTGTGTACTGAAGCACTGAAAGAAGAACAACGACAGACCTTTAAAATGAAAACACTGGCCCAAGCAATAAAATCACATTAATTTTTGGCTAGAAGATACTGTGATTGGTCAAGTTTCTGGATTGAATTACACTGAACGTGACAAGGTAAGTTTGAGATGATTGTAAAGATACAAGCAATTTTAGTTAACTCATTTAACTAATTCCTAATGAAGGACATTAGAAGAACATAAGAAGCCTCTGCAAACTGAAGTCATCCTACACACAATAACTGGTATAATATAAAGCTATTTCTATACCATCCCACCATTCCCAGGTTTCTCCCATCAAGAACTTGAAAATGAATTCAGAACACTATTAAAACAAAAGAAATCTATCAACTTAGCCAGCTGTACATACAGGTGCAGCTTAAAACACTGATTTAACTAAGCATATTACCCAGGTGGTTTAAAGCTAAAAATCACCAGTCAAATCTTGCAAATTCTATGTTTACTGGAAGATCAAATTATACATTCCAGGTTGGGTTTTTTTTTTTTCTTTTAAGGCTTGAAGATCAGGTTGAAGCAGACTTATGAAAAACTAGACGACTCAGAGTTGATTTATCTTTTAAGAATAGAATTTTTTCCCCTTGTTTAATAAGCAAACTAGTACACGTGAGGAAAATCTCGAATAAAACTGACAGATGCCATAACTCTTTTCCACATTACTAGCTGGGAGCAAACAATTGTATCCTAAAGCCTCTGTCATTTTTTTTTCCCCCGATCTCAATACATAGTTTTTCTGAAGACGTGATCCAGCATCTCTAAAAATCCTGGAATTTTTGTTGCCCCATCACTTAAAATGAGAAAAGAAGTGAAAAACACAAGGAACCCTCCTTCCTTTTGGTGTCTTTCTAAAAAAGAACAGGAAATAAAGGAAGTACGTCTTGCCTCAAAGTCTAATGCAGTTACAAAATACATTAAAACACTGAACCCACTGACTGTGAAATTTCATTGTCTTTGATATGTTAGATCATTCTTGCTACAGCTACTACCTATTCCCTGACCAGCTTTTATGGCAGAACAGGACCTTACACAGTAGAAAATCCCCCAAAAAAACCAAAAAGAAAAAACACCTAGAAAAGACAGGCAAGAACAGTGACATTATGAAATTTTCAGTATTAAGAGCACTGTTTGCAGCCAGAGATATTTATAAGCTTGAAGTATTTCCATTTGGGACTGTCCTGCATGTTTCTGAAAGCATTCTATGCAGCGTTTCAGACATCTGGATTCTTCATTAGCACCAGCAGGCTGGTAGAATAAGAAACTTGAGCACTTAAATTTCCAAAAAATAATGTAGCTATCCGAAGTTCCAATTAGAAGGCAAGTGCATACAGCTGGGAGGGAACAGGGATTAAAAAAACCCTAAATATATTTTTCAAGCTTCTGAAGACAGAAGAAGAGAAGAGCCCTTGCTCTCTGAGGCTGTAAAATCATGGCATGAATCTGACAACGCTGTTGCACTCCAGAGGGAAAACCAGAAGCAGTGGCCTGAATTAGATCTAAACCAAAAGGAAAAGAGATGCAATACTCTGGAATCAGAGACTACACAAATGAATGGACCAAGCAGTTTTAATTTACTGAGAAGGTCAAGACGTACAAAGCACCCAGACTGCTTGGAGAAATCAGCATTCTCTTTGAAAACAGACCATGGAATGGCAGCAGCTGGGAAAGAAAATCCTATCTCAAAACCAGAAACAAACATAAAAAGCCTGTGCTCTCTTTTTGTAAAAGTATAGTCAGATCTAATTTTGGGTAACATCCAGAGCAGTAGACGCCCATGCACAAGTAGTATTACTAAGGATAGCTTAAAAAACAAATAATAATAATTAAAAAAAAAGTTGTGCAGGGTGAATTGAATCTATTTTATTCAGTTTGTTAACTAAAGCCCAAGGAACAAAATAGCCAAAATTGATATATTAACAAATGAATTTGCAAGCACTTACTGCATGTAAAATATTTAATAGAATTTAAGAGATATACTTACTATTACATCAAATTTGGAATAAATATCTACAACTTTTCCTAAAAAGAAAACCAAAAGTTAATAAAGTGCTTAAAATACAAAATTAATTTTTTTGCTTCCCGCTTTCATTTGTTATCTTAAAATTTCACAGATCGAAAACAGACACATCAAGAAGTAAAGATGGAAAAAAGCAAACAAGCTACCAAACCACGAAGTTCTTCCAAACCTATCAGCCTCCATCTTGCATACATATTTCTTTATATTCCCTTTGTTCCCTCCACTTTTTTTTTCCAGTGTTCTTACTTTTCTGCCTCTTCCCACCCGCCCCAACATCAACCCAGGGTTCAGCACCGTTTATCTTACCACACTTTTGTATACAGAAGAGCCACCACGCACCTGACTCATCCACAACAGGTAATGCCGATATCCTTCTCTCTACAAATATATTCAAGGCTTTAATGATAGGAGTGTCCGGATGTATGAAGGCAATGTTGTGGTAAGTTCCTATTCCAAGTTCATCCAGATTCTTCTTCATAAAGGCAGGCTTTGGCATCTCTGACATCTAGGAAAGCCAGAATGAACTTACTCACAGGGCAGTTTTCTGCACCTACCATATATCCATGTGATTGGTAGATACATTAGGAAACCTGTATTCACTCATCCATCTACAGACCCCAAACGATTGTTACAGATTGTTACAGTAACCTGCTACTAGAGTAAGGTAAAGGCCAGACCTAGAAGCATCACTCCTGTTCAAAGAAGCTCTAAATTAAGACTATGTAACTAAGTTTTTCTACTCATTTATTTATTTTTGTAGCAACCCATCACTAAAAGCTTTTGATCCTGAGCTCTGCCATTCCCAGTGAAACTAGAGAGAGAACATACTATACACTTAATGCTTATTTTGAATTCTTGTCACTTTCTTTGGCCTCCTGTTCATTCCTGTGACTAACATAAGCTACAGTGAGTAATGACAACCTCATCTCCTTGATACAATTCATTTTTCATGTAAACAAGCTTTTGAAGACAAGTACATCTTCTAGAAAGGACAGCAAATTACTCAACCAAGACAAGTCCTTGGTGTTTAGGTTTCTTTAAACGACTGAAACAAAGTAAAGGTAACGCACAGGTACTACATTAAGCTTTAATTTCTCTGTTATAAAAAAAAAGATACACTCAGACAATGAATATGGAAGTTTATCAAGAAGTTTCTGTAGCAAGACTTAAATTACTTAATGAGGTCTACTCTGTGTGTGTGTGGGGGGGGGGTCAGTTAAGCAAAGCATAACTTTAAATACTTACAAAAAGCTGGAGGAACTTGAGGATTCTTTTATGCGTAAGTATATAAAGTGCATTTCCACTGACGGGATCTATAACTGGCAATCTGTGGATTTTGTTTTTGATCAATGAATATACAGCATCAAAAAGGCTGAGGAGAAAAAACGTTTTTTTTAAAAAAATGAGTTGTAGCTGACAATGAGTAACATCAAGTGTTAATACACATATTTACACACCCCCCCAATGAAGTACATACCATGAGTAATTATTTGTATGATCTTTAATGTTACAGAGATTTCAAATTAAATTTGCAGCTGGTAAAACAGATCAATGATGATATGCTCACAAACATCTAAAACCACTAAGAAAATGTGATGGAAAGTGACTTTTTGTGGTAGAGAGAAGACCAGAAATATTTCTGCATAAGTGTAAATTGTTCTTCCACTGAGTGCTGTGCTCACAGTACCCCTGCAGTCAGAATGGATATTTCTGTTTGGAGACAGACAGTGAAAAACAGGAGTGTCCTTGAGACTGCAGTGCATTAAGGGCAAAGTTCTATAATATTTTCTAGAAGAGCATTTTTATGGATAAGTGCATATATGCAGTTAAGCCAGAACGATTATCTAATAATTTCACTGAATTATCATTGTGGATTGGCAAAAAGTTATTCTCAGGAGATCTGAAACATTTCTACAGATACTGCAGACTACGATTTAGCAATACTCCAATCTACACAAGTCTGCTTTTCTTGTAAGTAACACCTTCCCCCCCACCCCGATCCTAGTAAGGCTTTGATAAAACAGCTGATCAATCGTTGATTGCAATAAATTAGTAAGTAATAAAGTTACTAAAACTTTGATAAACATCTACTTGCTCGAGTAGCCTTCTTCCCATACACAGTAAACCATATGTTCCAAGTCCATTACAGGCAGGAACTCAGGGATGAACTGTCCCGATTTGATATACATGGAGCCAAAATTCCCACCATTGCACTGTAGATTCCACTCCTGGAGTGAGCATTTAACTGCTCCTAAGTGCTGCAGTCTGATTGTCACAGAATCCGAGTCCATTTCTGGATCAGGTCTTAAGTTGACTTGCAGCATCCTTTTGTAAATGTTCTACTGCCTCGTCTTTATTGCAACGCTTCTCTTGCTGCACCTTTGACCAAAAGCAATTATGCTATTTTATCATCTTAACGATACTCTTTGCAACGAGCTGCTATTCAAAATACATTCCTTATTACTTAATTGAACGACTTATTCATGGCTTAGTGGCAATTCTATTGAGGACACCGCATATCATTACTCCAAGGTAATTGCTAGAGTTCCCTTCACCAGTTTCCTTTGATAGGGCATAAGCAATCCTATTCCACAAACTGGAAGCAAGAATCAGAAGTTCACTCTCTGGTTCAGCCATTAAG
This sequence comes from Steatornis caripensis, assembly GCA_013398225.1. Taxonomy (NCBI): domain Eukaryota; kingdom Metazoa; phylum Chordata; class Aves; order Caprimulgiformes; family Steatornithidae; genus Steatornis; species Steatornis caripensis. Next base: position 548,975 of record VZSC01003376.1, on the reverse strand, counting down.
TAGTATTCAAGTTGTTAAGCAATCAACAAAGCTCTCTCAAGTTACCTTTGGTAAATAAGGAGTAACAGCATTTTAAAAACTATTTCTTTCAAATTCCATCAAGAAAGAAAGGACAGTCACTTATATTTTAAGGAACACAACCTAGTAGTAGAGCAGGACAAAATAGACAAATATTGTCTTTCTTTCAGTTAGGGGAAGTTACTTGCATTGCAAAGTACTGTAAGTTTTCAATTAGTATGATTGCTGAGAACAAGACAGCTGAAAGGCTCTGCACAGTTCTTGATTTTCATGAAACAAGCACAACTTGCAGGCTAGCTTAAAGGGTCATCATGTTGCCTTTTCTGCATGTTTTTGGGCAATTAATTTTGATCTATGTCTAGTTCATTTACCAGAACAATTACACTGATAAAAGACAAAAGTTAAACTAGAAATGCTCTTTGCATAATTAAAAAAGTCCTCACTCACAGTAAAAAAAAGCTCCCACAACTTCTTGATCATATTAAAAGACAGTCCTTCATTATTGTACTCTATTTACAATATAAATTGTTTCTTATTATATAAAGAAGTCTTAAATTCAGTGTTGAGATGGAATTAGTTTATTTCAAGTTGAACAGACTGAAAAGCAAAATCCTACCTTGCATCTGGGGAGATGTTCACTAAAGGTTTAAATGTCTCTTGTAAATAAAGCTCTGTGTATAGAAAATTAATAGACCATTACCACTTTACATGAAAACATTACCTTTTTATAAAAGCATTTTATGAACTCATTTGTACAAAATTAAGTGGAGGAAAGAGAGCAATATATATAGTTACTTTAGATATTCCACCACTTACGCACATTCCTCTATATTAACATTAAAAAGACAAAAGTTTTAAAAGTGGGACTAAACTGATTACCACCAGGGGTCACTGCAACAGCGGCAAATAATTCTTTACCACTTCCTTTCCTGAAAGGATCTGCTGCATAGAGTACTTCCATGTATTATTTCATGGCATATCATCTATTTTTGACATAAAAGCTTCCTCCTTGCATTCAGCACTTCTGTTCACACCAGCATAGTGTATGAATTTCTAGTCGCATCATGTAATTCACTCAGGCATAGCTTGTTGCTCATCCGTCAGTTCACTCAATATGCAGCATCACCTATTCATTCTGCATCCTGACTCACATACATTTCAATTCCACACACACTCATCAACTCTACAGTCATACATGCCTCCTTAGTCCAGTTTACCTTTCTTCATTCTGAAAGAGCAAGCTGGTACTAACCATGGACAAGTGGCAAAGTAGTATATGTCCCAGATCACACTAGTCCGCATACTGTTTCAGATAGAAAAATAAGCAGCGGGAGACAACGGACAAGCTTTTACTATTCCTGCTTTTGTTAGAAAGTATGTGGAGAGAGACAAGCTAAGTGTGATTAATTAAAAATCCACTATACTGAAAACATTAGAACATTTTAAATTTTCAAACAAGCAGTAAATGTTCTTACCCCTCCAGGTTTCTATCTTGTGTTCCTCCAGTTCATAAATCTGAACCTACAATGGGCAGATTGAAAGTTTAGCTTGAAGTATTAATTTTAAATCCAAAATCATTAACAATATTATAAATATCTTCACAATTTCATTACATTTCATTGCAGGCAATCTAACAGAGTAAGAACAGTCCAGAATAACATTTCTTGGCAATAACAAAAGGAAAGGGTGCAATCCTGCTCAATGCAGAGTACCATACTGGACTTATCATTTCAGGGGACAGGAAACATCTTTTACCTACCTAGGTTTGTAGTCTAGATCTATTCTAGACTCAAAGGCATCTCCTCAGTAATTTATCTCGCCTTAAACGAATCCTGCCAGAGTAAACCCTCTGATGAGTCCTCACACACGCAAACCAGTAAAAACCAACCGTGACCACCTGACTACAAACAAGCCAGAGCACTTGGTTTAGTGCTTAGTTCAATCCCCCCCTCCCCAAATTTGATCTTTTACTGGTGTTACATTCTTCAAATACTTTTGGACACTGCATCTGAGCCACGCATGCTGTCAGTGTTTCTTCTGTGCCAGTAATTTTGCTCATCTGACCTGTGTTCAGCTGGTCCCAGGAACCAAACAGGCAAAAAAAAGTTACAAGAACATTGTTAGTTTTCAGCTGGTTTAGCTTCCTTAACTAGCTCACAAAAAGGACAGGCAAATGATACTGGACAAAGAACGTGGCAAGTCTGCACCTTCTGATGGCAGCTTATCATCAGATCAGATCAGCAGTAACATCAAGCCACCCTCAAGAGTCCAGTCTTTGAAGTTTAAAAAAACAAACCAAAACCAACAACAAGAGAGACATGGTCACATCACCAACTTCCTGCTGTTCAGCAGCTATTTCACAAGGTTCTTTGTCAAAAGACTGTACAGCCTCCGTACAGTAGCTCCTTCCATCTTGCTGATGGTTCTCTAAAAATGTTTCAGATGCAAAAGCTACCTTAGAGAAACACATCAAACTGCAATGCAGCCACTTGTCATAGTAATTACACTCACTATTGCCTAGGCCAAAGGTGCCTGTTATCCCTTATACAGCTCTTCTTCGTCAGGTACCTCTGCAAACACTGCTGAAGCTGAAGAGTTTACAGGTGAATGGCAGAAGTCTCCACAAAGCCTACTACATTTATCTTTGAGCTAAAGGAGACTACACTTAGGTTAGTCTCTGGAATTAGCATCCTTTGAAGAGTATAAAGGAATGTTAAATTGATACACTATAATAGGACTACTCAAACACACCAGTTTTGGCTGACATAAAAGATACTTACATAAGTAAGTTAAATAATCTTTCAGGGCACTTGACAAAACAGGCAGTTAAGGCAGTGGAGTGCAGTTCAGAAGATCTAGTGCAGTGATCAGAAGGAGACCACTTCAGATGCTGATGAGATGAGGCTAAACCTAGTTCTTGGACCACACTACAGGGAGAAACTACCCAGATGTTCCTCATCAATCACTTAAAAGATATTATCTAGAACACAAACAGCAACATGCTTCACACTGTGTGTTGCAATGCATTTAGGAAGTATGACTAAAATACTTAAGAATTATATTTTCAGCATAATTTTACCTATTAAGACTAAAGCATTCCCTGAAGGAACTTTTTTTTTTTAATAGACAACTACATCAATCACAAGTCAAATGTCACTTCTCAGCTATTCCTCCTTACTGCTGCCATTTTAAGCACAACCTATGGAATAGGATGTTAGACAGTATAAACGGGAGTGACGACAGTCAGACCTTAGGTAAAGTTACCTGGAAAAATTCGTAATATTGAGGTTGAGGGTCATTACAATATGGAAACCATTTTAAGGAAGTTACCAGAGTGCAATCACTTTTCATTTGCTTCTCTCCTCCCATTCCTTGTAAATCCCCAGGCAGGAAAAACAATTTATTTAACAAGAAGAAAGGACAGTGCACTACACTACTACCGTCTAACAAGACTTTCACTATAAATTTAAAAAATTAACATCAGCTTTGAGAAGCCTAATCCATCAGATGTCTGCTTCATCCAACTGTTCTAGATTTTTTAGCTAGTAAAACATAATACGTATGTCTTAATTGGTAGAGGGGGAACTGTGATTTGACAGGAACAAGAAAGGGATGTATGTATGAACAAGCAAGCTAGAGAATTTCATCAACTGACTGCCAATGGGAATTTTAAATTACAGTTAATTGAAGTCAACAGATCTCCGACTGCTTGTGCAACTCAGCCATGTAACTAAAATATTTGCATATATTTAACTAGTTTAACTTGCTTATTCCACACCATCACTCCAAGAACAGAGTAACTTTTTAACGCATCCAAGCATCTGTCAGCTAGCATTCTGCTTAACTCTGCATACTCCTTTCAGAATAGCTGTATCATAGTGATGAGACAAAGATGATTACGTAAACACGTGAACCACACATACCTACATACTTGATTTTTAAATACAATGTAACTTAGTGTAACTTAAAGACATCCTCCCAAATGTTTTTTGGTTGATATTCGCCATTTATATAGAGCTCTAATTACTGTTGCAACATGTGCTTTGAAACAACCTGAACACAAATAAATACAATGAGCAATAATCAAATCTTTTCCTTCATACTTTTTATATCACATCAAGTTTTTATTAAGTATGTTAAGCCGGGTCCCTCATCCCAAATGCATTATTCATTAGTTGCAACACTAAGTGGAATCTTGTATTCAAAATGAAGGCTATCATTATGGTAAGCACCACACAAAACATAATAGGTGGTAGTACTCATTAAGGAAATTCCTCATGTTTATACATGTATAACTGATGCAGATTACCTGCCCAAGCTAATAGGACCTTCATGGCTAACGCTGCAAACTGAAACCAGGTATCCAGATACCATTCTACTACCTTACTCACAAAGCCATCTTTTCTTTTAAAAAAAACCCTGCAATGAGTATACCCATGACATATGTAAGCTTCCTGTTAGTGTTGTTCCACAATAACTATAAACATCGAGCATTATCACTGCTAGAAGCAGACACTGTCTGAAAAACATGCTGTTAATGTCAGAGTGCAGTCTGTTAGAAGAGACTTAACTGAAAAGTAAAATTACTAAAAAGAAAATTGGTTCTGTCCTAGCTCAAACCAGGACACTTCCAGAGGCTTAAATAATAACAACCACCATCAATCTTTCAGTTTGACATTTCAGTCTCTGTACTGTATGGCAAATGATAAAAATACAGCTTAACACCATACTTACCATTGGAGACTTATAGTATCTATGCAGTATATTAATGAAATCTGTAATTGTTAACATTCCTGTAACAAGAGATACATCAGAAGTTTGTCAGATATATACTTAACGTATAGTACTTCCAGCTATTTTCTCTATTTATATTCGCAATTTATAATTTAATAAACATTAAATCCATGTAACATACTATTTGTATTGGACTAATCAACAGTGGAATTCCAAAACTATGTACGCTTACTTTCACATTGATACAATACTTCAGAATAAAAACACATCTGAAATAAAATTCAAAATTATAACCTATGTGCTTCTCCTTTCAGCCTGACTCAAAGAAAACCTTGAATGTAGACTGCATCCACACCCAAAAGCATGGAAAGCAAAGAGGTTTAGAACATCTTTAAAGGTTGGAGATCTAGCCTTGCCTCTTTTATTTTCTTTTCGAATAAGACACATTCTCATTATATACTTGCCACATCAGGCAGACTGTCACACTCAAATGAAGGAACAGTATATTCAATTTTCTTGAATATTAAAGAACTTCATTCAACCATTTCCACAGTAATCCTCAATGTCTTGAAATATGACTTTTTTTAAAAAAGATAGTACATCCACAGTATATACATTTTAACCACCAAACTATGTAATATGACATTGATGATTAGTTTAGTTACCTGAAAATATTAAATTTTTTGAGCTTTCAAGTTCTAAATTTGAGAAGATGTAATTGCTCCACTGTTTACTACTCTTAGATCTAATCTGAAGAAACTAAGAAATTGGGAAGGGGAAAAAAATTAATCCGGAGGTCAGCTTTAAATCACTAGAGTTTAATTACAAACAGAAAAAGAAATGAAATACAAAAGACACACAGCATTCCTGTGATGCATTGCATGAAACTACTGCTCCTCCCCGCTTGGATTTAAAATATTTTAACAAATGCTGTATAAACTATGTACCATTCATTTCCAAGAACCCTTAATCTACGTTCCAGGTCACAAGAAGTAACTGCCATTATGACCCTGTTTTTTCTAACTGCAACAGAGATCTAATTTTGGAAGATTATCGTTGTGGCAATTAATTACATGGCTTTTAAAAAAAGCAATACGTAGATCTCATGTTTTTCTCCCAATATGGGACATATGGGTAGCAATCAACATTAGTTCTGGTATTTAAAGGTTTCTCAGCGCACTTTACTGAGAACGTCCATGCTTGTATCACATGTATATTAGGATACCATAACATTAAATTCTTCTTTTTATAATTCCTATTTTTGAATTTCCTTTTCGTGACCATTACATTTATTTTTAAATACAGTGAAATGCACATATTAGAGACCAAATTTCAGAAGGTCAGGACCTAAAAGAATCATCATTATTCTCAAAGCACAGCAACACTATGAAAGCTGGCAACATTTCACTCCTCACAAGGAGGAAAAAGAAACCCTCTTTGCCAGTGTATCTCTAGGATGTTAAACCATGGCTAGCCCCAGACCATCATCTGCAACAGTAAAGCACCCTGGAAATGCAAGTAATCACAAATAATGTTAGAACTACTTACCAACAAAACTCTGTTTTTTACTCTCCCACAGTGGAGCTGCTCTCACACCATTTGCCACCAAGGCAAAAAAGGCTTTCTTTACCTGCAAAAAGAATGAACTACTGAACAAATCTTTGCTCTTAATTTAACATACCAGACACCAACAGAAGGGTTTCCACAGTTACTAAGAAAAAAATGCAGTACAAACAGGTAGCTGGTATTCAAAATAGAACAAAAAACCACACACCCCAAACAAAAACCGTAAGACTTTTACTTCTAAAATGGTTAAAAAGCTTAGAAAAAAAGCTTAGCAAAACCAGATCTGGTTTTGGTTTTTTATGGAAATATTCTGTGAAAGGCTCTGATGTAGAAGTAAGCTGATACAGCTGAAAAAGTATGCTCGGTAACCTCAAATTTATTCCCATTTGATATTATTCACAGAAGTTATACCCCCCACAAATCATGACATGGAATAAATCTGTAATGAACATAATTATCACAAGTGTCCAGTTTACAGATATAGCTCAACATTTGAAGATCATGCTATATTCTAGTTAATGTTCACTATAGCAACAGTTGTATTAGGAAAAAAAAGACTGAAACAGTGTCTCATTTCCTTGCTAGCTTTTAGACTCATTTATACACATTAAAAGGGATTGTTTGATTATCTTAAATATGTCTGAAAGTTAAAAGAACTAGCTAGCCTGTTCTGCTGCTAAGGAAATGTAACCAAATCCTTTCATTTTTTAATGAATTAACCCTCCCCAACATCTGAATCAGAGGTTACAAGGTTACAGTGTCATTCTCAAAAGAAAAGCAAAGCAAAAATTCCATGTGAACACTAGTTATCTGAAGCATGAAGCAGTCAGGCTCTAGTGCACCTCAAAATCCTGATCTCTTGGTGATATGCTTATGCATGTTACCCTTCCTGTCCTGCCCACACTACTAAATAGCCTTCACATAGAAAACACAATACAGAAGTGATGGTTCTTGTCCAGGTCTGGAGCTGGCACAAAACTAGGACATAGCCAATCTGTATCTCTACAGCCATGCAATCGGTCCTCGGTCCAAATAACACAGAAGTAGCAATTGCTTGATGACTGCAATCTGAACAGACCACAATTACAGAGTGGTATCTTAAGTGGCTACTTTAAATGATATGCCAAGGGGCTCCTCTCCACAACAGATTCAGAAATAAAAGGGCTTTGCAGTCAATGGAATCAGCACGCAAAAAAGTAGGGGCAAATGAAAATGTAGGTAGGGGGAAAGCAAAAAAAAAAAAGTACCTCTACCATTGTTAGGTACAACCTTCTTGGAAAAGTCTGCAAAGCCATCCATATGATACCCAGTGTCGTATGATACTTGACAGAACCTTAATTTATACTCTACTTAGTGTTAAAACGTAGCAGTTTAGATTTCTAAAAGTTAGTAAGACTTATGCTCTGCACCAGAACACATCACCTCTGTCTACAGTTCCGTAATTTGCAGTGCATCTTTCAAATACCTGGTGCTATCCTACTGTACATGACCTCCAATCTTTAAGACTAGATTTCTGAAAGTGATCGTAGTATTTCTTGCTACCTCTACGCAGCCCAGCTGCTTTCTCTCTGACCACGAGAAGCAAGGTTACTCTCCCGACCTCAGCAGGTCATAGTTCTCAAAGCTGTCTCCTGGCTTTACAGATGCTTCTTGCCATATCCTCGATGAACAGGAATAATGGTCTGCTGAACAACCACCACTCCTAAACTGTATTCAAACCGAAGAAGCCATAAGGGGAAAGAAATACCCAGGACCACAAGATACATATCACATAGTATTTATCCAGAAAACAGTTAAATAGAAAGGTTCCAGAGGTATTCAGCCACCTCACTGACACAAGGAGCCGGATAAAACAAACACTACCAAATCCACCAGAGGAGCATACTAACTCATAAAGAAGACCGAAACCACAAAGATACCCTCTAGGCAGACACACGAAGTGTTCCCACATAACAGCATCACACTTCCTAGTTAATGCGGCGAAAGCTAACAGCACAGAGCTATTTGGGGAGTAGATATGAGACAGAAGTGAGTTCACACAGACAAACTCCACCTTGGGACAAAGCAAGTAAGTTCTAACCACTCTTTGTCAAAAGGAAGGAAAGTACACTCCAACTGTCAGAAACTGAGCGCCTTCAGCTTTTACATCTTCCCTTAAGAACAGCTGTCACGCAAGTTAACGGTCCCTGTGAATTTATGTCCCAAGTCTTCAACAAGATCTTCAAGCTGTATCAGAGCAATAAGGTAATGGCTAATCTATTAAAACCAGGGGGGAAAAGCTTTCTTCCAGACAGTAATCATGCAACAAAACTCCTCAAGTTTACAAACTCTGTAATTGATAATCTAGAAAAGCAGCATGCCCACAGCAGAAGAGATGTAGAGAGCCAATCATAAGACTTCAGGCAGCCTCCAGAATTCTTGCTACTACTTCTTAGACACAACAGCAAAGAACACCACCTAGCACAATCTTCAGATGGGAGAGATGGTAAAATTGAGGTATTATCTTAGATTCAGAAATGATACTTCAAGAGACCCAATTCCAAAGACATACTAGGCAAGAAGGTGAGCTTGTAGACAATCCAGAAAGAAAAGAGTTTCCTCAAAGGATCAGTTCCTGCTCGGATTCTTTTTTATTTATTTGCAAGTTATTCGTCCTCAAGAATCTTCTGCTAGATGCCATCTTGTCTAGATTTAAAAGACAGATTTGGGAAAAACTTAGGGTTGCTGAACACATACAGCTACTAAGATAGCCCAGACTTAAATCCTTCATAAAACACGAGTTCAGCTTGGGTATTAGGATATCAAATGTATGATGTAATAAATCAAAGTTTAGTAAAGAAATACTTAAACTTATCCCTCTAGGCTGTCCTCCTAGACCACAGCTTAAGTGACATTCCTATTGTTTTCTTCAGTTTCATCGCAGAAAGTGTTATACAGTTATCTTTTAAATAAAATAACAATGCCATCGGTTCTTAATGTTCACACTTGTCTCTTATTTAAGTAAGGTAATTACAAAGCACAAAATCAGCTTCATTCTTATTTGCTAAAACTGCTTGTAAGCACAAACATACACTCATCCACTCACACTTTCCTTTAGTTTCTGTGGTTTACCAATTTCAGTTGCCCAAAGTACTGCTTGGTGGCCAGCCAAAGCACTGGGGTGTGGAGCTGGGTTTCTGTCCAGCACACTTAGATATTTCAGTGATGTGCATACAGAAGATATCCACAAGGACCTTCCTTTCAGATTATATATGGTTTGTAGCCTTTGAAGATTTCTACCATGTGCCATCTTTGGACCTCCAACAGCACTGTTAATTCTCAACCCCATCATCTTTGTTCTTTCTCTGATCTTGAGTGTTGGGCTGGCCTGACCTTCACAAAACCATTGTTCTTCAGCCAGATCCCGTAGATTGCTGCTGTTCAACACCATGTACAAACACTCTTTAAACAAAGCACTTTTTTTCTTATTAACCATGTCGTGGTCCTAACAAACACAATGAGCCATAAGAATGGGATTTATCTACCCACATTTAGAGGCCATTCTGACATAAATGCTGACCTTGCATATTCATCGCATCTCTTTGTAGCCAACCAGGGGAAACAGTCATTTCTGTGGCCTGACTCATCAGCCTTAGATGGAGATTAAGTTGTATCCCACAGATGCCATTTCCCTTCTCATTGACCATAAGGTGTCTAGACATTTATGATTAGATGGGGAATCCCACTTTATGTGCCTGTCTTCTCCAACATGCTGCTCCTTAAGTAGAAGAGTCATATTATAGCAAAAGAACACAGCGACTGAAATCCTAGATTTATCATAGATCAGCTCAGCAATAGGTGCTATTACACTACAGTGAGCAGAACAGGAACAAGCTTTTCTTACTACAGGAACTCACTACTCCAACTCTGAACATGCTGAATAAAAGAACAGACTAATTTAAGTTAGACAGGACTTCTGAATGTTGTCACTTCTGCAGAACATCAAACATTTCCACTTTAAGTCTTAAGGAAGATGTAGCTTCTTCTAATATAACAGTCACTATCAAGAAAGATTGAGTTAGAACCATAAATATGAAGTCCTGTTCTTCAGGTAATAGAATACTTGGAAAACCTTGTCCCTTACGGTTAGGGAGCTGCAAAATAGCTTGACTACGAGGCAGTGACACCAGAAACTGTGGTAGCAGGCAGAAAATTTCACCAGATTACAAAAAGTTTTTCGTCACTGACGGGAAATACTGAAAGAGACACTTCTCATTATGATACACCAGACCAATAATCTCATGAGCCCTTGCTGAAATGCTCTCTCAAGTAAACATCTGTGAACAAGAGAAGCATCCGAAAGGAAAATTAAGGATGAGCTTGTTTCCAAAAATTCAGCATGTCTATATGCACACATGCTTTTATCTTGTTTTACCTAACACTATGTTATGTAAACTGTAACCACATGTGTAAGTGACCAGTGGGCTTCAAACCCGTCTTCCAGGACTGTCCCATAAGGTAAGGAGAGTGACCGCTGTTGTTGCGATCACAGTTCCTGGTGCTAAAGGGTCAGCACTGAGCAGATAATGCTACTGAGAAAGCCACACAACTCAGCACCATTGTCTCAATGCCAAAGTTAACTTGTAAAAGCTGGAAGGTAACAGAAGAAACATAGTTACAGAACACCTTCAGAGCTGCCAGTACCGAGCAAGAGGACGATACCAAAGACTAGTGGCCTAGACAGTGTTAGAAGATCTGCCAGAATTTCCATGGTATGGCTGCCAGCCAAGGGCAAGATGGTAAGTGGGTACCTGTCTTGCCTCATCTCTTACTGTACAAACCAACACCAGTGCATTAGCTTTACTTGCCTGAAAATCCTGTCATGTAATCCCAAGAAATATCGGTTTTATCAGATCAGAATTGAAAGGAATAAGCGCCTTCTTTTGGGTTTTGGCACAGAGTACCCATAAAAGCAGCATCAGGTCCATAGATCCCTGACACTTGTCTCTGATTCCTGATGGATAGATGCTCAAAGGTGAGCTAGAACATTTGTTGTCATTTTCACTGGGTAAGCTGACAAATTCCCAGTCTTGTCTCACAATGATTTTTAAGGGCTACAAAACCTCAAAAAATTCACATATGGACCACAGTATCAAAACCAAATCTTTCAGGCAATCACTGAGAAACAGTAACCTTTCCTAGCACAACAACATAAAATTTGATATGTAGTTGAAAGAAATTTGCAAGAGTAAGGCATTCAGTCTCAGCAAATTGGGCAAGAATAGCTGAAGAAGTACCACAGAAGGTTAAACTCTCATACCCATACACTCACATGCTCCAAGAGTGAAACAGCAAGGCACGGAGAGCCTTCTCAATGGGTCCCTTGTAAAGCGGAAAATGTTTTCCATTTTCAAGGGATAACAGCATATATATCTTCACAATACAAGCAAATATGACAAAGTCACTCTAGAATACAGTCTTTGTTCTCACTGTTAGAGTAAGAATGCACAAGAAAAACTTACCCTGAGACTTCTCTCTTAATGGCTGAATCCTGCATTTCAATAGTTCTTACCAAGTAAGAAAACTAAGAGTAGCACAACTGGTCTTTGTTGTAACAGGAAAACCATCAGGCCTCTGCTTGTGACCTCTGTACTGCATAAAAACTGAGCAACCTACACTTCACTCCCTTAGTCTAAATGTGTTTACGAGCTGAATGACGCTCAAATGCTTTTGATGTGAAAATGTGAGGAATGGAGCAACAGCTTCTGGCCTAACATAAACAGGACTATATTTCTTTAATTAGTATGGCAATTTCTCTGGCTGCCCAAATCTTGGCAGATCTCCAAGATAGGAAAAAAAATAAATAAATGAAGAGCCCCAAATGCTGCATATGAGGGAGAGGCAAGCCTGATGATCTAGCTCCAATATGACAGGTTTACAGCACGTCGCCCTTGTTATTGCCTCAGATCACTAGCATTTCAAGTAGTGCTGCTTCTGTACCAGAATCTGTAAGGCAGATCTCATACAAGTAATTCATCACTGGTTTTGCGTACTTGTTTGACAACATGGCCGGTGAAAAGGCAAAGCAAGGTAACTTGAGTCACACTAACAGTGTCAAATAGGGTGCAAGACCACTCTCAGGTCCAGCAAGTTATCTTTTCTTATCTGAAAAATACTCTTCAATGACGGCTGGAGGTGGTCATGCTGTCTTCTCCCACCCACCCCTTATTCACTCTCAGCTTCTACTGAAAATCTTTGGATCCCAGGTAATACGATACAGTTCACTGGAGAAGGCTGACTACCCAATTTTTACCTGAACAGTGGCTTGTGATACAGTATTTGGGAACACAGAAAAAGCACAATACAAAGTTGAAAATACAGCTTAGCCACAGAAAGCTCTTTGAGTAACCCTCCTGTTACACACCGTCAGCATCATTTTCAAAAGATTTATTTCTATGGCCTGAGAAGTTTTGTGAACTAAATTAGAATCAAGGACTCCAGCATTTATTCCCTGATCCCACAATCACTACCTTGATAATACAAAAGCAGTACAAGCTAAATATTCTCCAAATAAGTCATGCACTTTCGCTTTGAAGCAATTCACACCCAGATGGCAATGGCATTTAAAAACCTTCAACTGCGGAGAAAGTAACTCTTCCCAAACACAAAATGGGAAGCAAAAAAGTTTCAGGGAGGTGGACCAATTTTCAGAGAATCTCCACATCAGCCCTCCAAACAGTCAAGAGAAAACTGAAAAACACTTCTCCCAACTTGTAATCTAGGGATGACATCTACTATCAGGAAACAGCCGAAGTTCTCACAGGAATTGCTCTCTTTTTTTAGGGGATCATTATTTATTTTGTCTTTATGTTTCCCCAAAAGCAGCCAAAAAACATTGGGAAGGATATCAAACATTAACTTGCAATTCCATTTTTTTCTTGAAATAAAGCTGTAATGAACAATTAGTGAATTAATGAACAGACATCTTTAAGTTACAGAAAACTACAGTACAACAGTCCTGTAAAGGCCTTATTTTGAAAACACTAAAAACCTCTTCTGTAGCGCATATATGTGTGTGCGTGTATATACGTATATATATTTCAGTGTTTTACATATTTGCTTGTCTGAAGAAACTAAACCAGCATGCAAGACTACAACCAACCATCTCAGCTTGATGACTGTTGCATTCAAATTTATCTTCCAATTATTTTATTCTTTGGTCTATGAATTTGGTAGAAGCATTCCTCCTTGAATGCTATGCCTTTAAAAATAAGGCTACCTAAGAACTTAACAATAAAGACTTTTGCCTAGGGTGAAGGCCAAGCAGGTCTTGAAGAAAAGAATTTCCTCCTTTACCTTATCAGGCCTTCAAGGGAAGTAGAGAAAAATTGGACAAACCTGTTATTAACCGAGAGGCTACATTTGCTTTAACACCTGAAAAACCCCAACCAACACCCACCCACAAGCAGCTCCTCTAGCTCATGGTGAATTTTGGAAAGTTTGCACAAAACCAGATCAAAATTCAGTTCTCCATTCACAGCAGATGGAAAGGGAACACTCCTGGTAGATGATGTATTACTACGGCCATAGACTGCTTAGTAAAATTTAAGAGCTGATTGAGTAATAGTCTTCAGACTCAAGGCAAATCCCAGAAGTAATAGGTAGTGTATTATCCTCAAATTCAAGTATACAGGCACATGTTCTAGTTTTCTCCCCAGAGTAGATACTATGTTCACGTGCAGAAATCTTCCCTACACTACATCCACATGAGAAGGTCCCAGTCCAAATGAAGACACCAAACCGAGACCTCAACTGATACTCTAAGTCAATATGCCCATATTGTAGTCAGCAACTGAGGGCTCTCCTTCTCCCTCTAACACCACGTGTTGATTTAATCAGGACCTCTTCTAGACAGCCGCTGGTCCATGATTACAGTCAACTCTCTTACTCCATCTCAATAAAGTACTCTGCTGATACTTCCACCTGCAGTTTGAGGGGAGCCTAAGCATTCTAGTAAAAAAAAAAAAGCCCAGCCTGTGTTTTTGGGGCGGGGCGGAAATTACTTCAAGCCAAGATTTCTGCTGCTAGATTTCAGGCTACAATGGGCTAAGAACAAGACATTAGGTAAGCCTCATAGGCAGAGTCAGTGGGACCAGCTGTGTTGGGAAGGGTACAGAAATTCTTTCACAGATTAAGATCTTACCAGAAGAAGTGGTGATGGGGCAGGGAAGGCAAGAAGAATGATGCATGACTTTCACTCAGTCAAGCACAAACACCTTACCTACACCCAGTGTAGACCAAAAATTTGCGGCTGGATTGGTACAATAAACTCATATTATCAACTCACATTATCTTCCTCCAAGACCCAGGAATTAATGCTTTGTATTGGTTTTGAGAGCTTCAGGAATTAAGCTCCTGTGCTTGTTGTGTACAAGCAACAGGAGCAGCTCTGAAAACACACAAGTCTTCCTCTATTATGCTACTGATTCCAGTCTGATCTCAATGAGGGCAGCTTTTACGTGGCCTGCTCAACTGTCTCGGACCACATGCCAGTTAAGAAAATAACATAATTTAGCTTCTAACATTTCTGTCAGACAGGTAAGCAAAGAGGAGTGTCCACACTCCTCAGAAATGCAGACAGTATGTTAGTTTAAATTCAGTAACTTTGAAGGGGAAAAACCTCAAAGCCAATTAAGGAACAGACAGTCAATCCTTTTGTATAGCTGTGATAACCCTGTCGTGACAGCAGACCCAGAGTCTACTGTGTGTTTATGGAAGCAAAATATTCTAGAGCATTCTTCCTGGAAGTCTGGTCTATCTCATTGCCTTGGAGAGAGGCAACACCCCAGTCAAGAACGACCTGGAGGGAACGAAAATAATAAATCCATTTACTGAACAGAGTCAGCACAAGGAAGAGAAATACAACTCCTCTTCCACTCTTCTAATGTGGAATCTATTGCATGCTCTGCAGAAGTTACATTTACTTCCAGCTCATTAAACCACTAAAGAAGGTTCCAGAAGATTGTTCCAAATATTTCTCTAGCTATGGGGTAGAAAAATAAGTATTTGAGCTCTTACTAGCATGTGACAGTTACAGACAAAAGCCTACATTAGTGATAACAACACCCAATCCGTTACCAATTTAGATAATTTCTAAACAATCTAATCTTCAAGTCATGCAATTGTCCAAGATTTCTACATTCAGCATGTAAAAGGAAAGAGTCTTTAGGATTTTGAAAGCTTATTTTGATGACTGTTTCCACATAAACATGATTTTTATTAGTTCATGAAGTACTGGACAAATACTTTAAAACCAGCTTCAAGGTCATGGTGAGCAAAAGCTACATATGTTTTAATACAAAACATAAAATTACTTTTAACAGGTAAGAATATAATTTAGCAAAAAGTTAGATAGAGCCTTTCACCCCATGAGAGCTTAAGCTTCACAGGACACAGCTGCTACATTTGCCAACATACCACTCTTAGGACTGCAGCCTGCTGCTGGATACGGAGTAGGGAAGTCCCTGTCTTATACTTACCTTGTACATTCCTCTTGGAGGGTTAATTGCTCTGCACTACAAAATAAGCTAATCCTTCTCATCTTTATGTAGGCTGGGCAAAGTCTAAACACATTAAGTAATTTGTTTGAAGGCCAGACAAAAATCTGGCCTTAAGTAAGCTTATAGACCTAAGCTTCAGAGGCTGCTGTAAGTTAGGTAAGAGTCACTTCCTTTAAAAATTCAAATAGAGTTTGGGGATGGGGGGGAGGAGGAGAATGCATTGGTCTCTAAAGAAAACCATCACAAAGTCAAATGTATGGAGCAACAAGGAAAAAAGTTAAAGACAAGGAAATCACATTAGTAGATGATGTTAGTACTACTAGAAAAGAGTAATCTTACTTACAGAATGTGAACAAAATGCTGTATTTTGTTGATATTTGAATTTAATACAGAATTACCAAAATTCCTGGTTTTCTTCAAAGCATTAAAATCGGTTTCAAAGGAAGAGAAGAGATCAGATTGCGGTCACTGTATGTACCTGATACAAGTTAAAACCAACAAGCAGAAAGTAAAGGCAGATCTGGACGTCACCTTATTTCCCCAGCTCATTGCCACATTAAATGCCTTAATACTTGTAGAGTACTCAAATACCATGCTGCAGACACAAGCTGGTAACCAGTAAATCCGCATTCAGCTCAACAATTTCCTGGAGTCTATATAGAGACAATCCAGATCCATTTATTGAATAATTAGAATGAAGAACAACATTAAGTGAAAGCTTATTCACAAGTAGCCCTTCAGGGAACAACCGTCCCAACCCCCTCAAAGGGGCTGTGAAGTGTTGTTCTATTGTTTGCATCGTGGGAGATGTGCAAGAGATTACAGTTGATCCACTGCAAGCTGCACACTGTTGCAACTTGCCTAGTTTCCCCACCATACATAGAGCCAAATTTTCAGACTTCACAGGACAGCTCATAACATCTAACTGTCTCTTGACTCCCTTCCTGGTCAGATCAGACTTTCAAAAGTTTCTTTAAAGTGCGTCATGCAAAGATGGCATCTTCTCTGGGAAAAGCAAAAGGTTGGAGCTCATCACGAACACGTATTCATGGGTCACAGTCAGGGGAAAGCCACAGCATTGAAGTGGAGTTCAATATGATTCTATAAATATTTATGAGGAGCAAATACTTACAGGCTGTATCTGTATTAGTAAACTAAAAGGGTGAGAGAACACTCCACTGTCAGTCTAAATCAAGAGAACTGTGCCAGCTAGCACTCTGTCCCAGACAGTAACTGCCACTTCTCAGGGTTCAGTACAGGCTAGGGATCACTTCAGATAGGCAGCCTAGATGCAGATATTCTGTTTTTGGGGAAATACAAGCTAAGCTGTTCTAAGGCAAACTGACCTGTGCCAGTTGGCCTTAGGCAGGTAAACTGACCTTGGCTCAGAACATTTTATTTATTTAGTATAGACATTGCTCAAGTCTGTGCCAAGTGACACGTTCTCCGGCTGAAGCTCAGCACCCTTCTCCCTTACCATATGATCCAATGCCTAACAGAATTGCATGAGATACACCAGGGCTTTCACAACAGCCCAAAATAGGTGCCAGTTCCACAGGTGTATTCACGCTGTGCTCAACCAGACTGGTGTGCTACCACTAGAAGCAGCAAGATGTTTGGCAGCTGCTGGAATCGAGCAGCCCCCACACCTTATGACCGACAAATAAGCAGGACTGAAAAGACTGTCAGCCCACTCCTGCTCTTTATTAGTTGGCATTGCTGCTATTTAAGGCCTTCTTCCCGTTTCCCACATAATGACACCTTACCATCTCCTGTCTTATTCAGGGTTAAATCAAGATTCCTTACAAATCTTTACACTAAATCCCTCAAAGACATTGAGGCTAAACATTTACTTTTATGAATAGATGTTGCTTCAGCAGTATGACTCATGCCACATTACATAAGTTAACGTCTACAGTTTTCCCACAGCTAACAAGAGTTTTAGAATACTTTCCACAACATCTCATGAATAATTTTCCAAGGTAGAAACATGTGATGTGTGCTGTGATTGCTGACCAGTAGAGGGAGACGAGATACTGTAATCAAGTAAAAATCCAAGGCAGTGTTTCAAAGGATGCCATTAGAACACAATGCAGCTCGGTGTTTTCTTCCTCTTCCATTGATTGCTACTAGTTTATACTACAGGATGCAAAAGCGAGCCCTTATATATTCTGTTTTAGTTCTAGAACATTAAAAACCTAATTCAAATCTTTGCAGAACTTTATCAAGGTACCAGCATTTTTTGTTTGTTTTTTTAAATTAGGAGAAACATTGATTTGGGTAGGGGTGAAACACATTCAGGAAAGACAAAGATGTGCAAAATCCTCTCAGTTTGAGAATTCGGGATTCATGGACACTGTATGTTTCAAAGCTGTCTACCACATTTTCAAAATAAGAACTGATACAAAGTCTTGAGGTACTGGAAAATAAGTAAAGCATATATTAAAAATTAGAACATAAAGAATATTTTAGAAGTTTTTGTTTGACTACCCTGTGGTCACAGGAGGCCTGTGACCAGCGGTGTTCCCCAGGGGTCGGTGCTGGGTCCGGTCCTGTTCAACGTATTCATCAATGATTTGGATGAAGGGACAGAGTGTACCCTCAGCAAGTTTGCTGATGATACAAAGCTGGGGGGAGCGGCTGACTCACCAGAAGGCTGTGCTGCCATTCAGCGTGACCTGGACAGGCTGGAGAGTTGGGCGGAGAGGAACCTGATGAAGTTCAACAAGGGCAAGTGTAGGGTCTTGCACCTGGGGA
>VZSC01003376.1:506103-530111 GCA_013398225.1 Steatornis caripensis | reverse complement strand
GGGGTCAGACTCTTCTCAGTGGTGCCCAGCGACAGGACAAGGGGCAATGGGCACAAACTGGAACACAGGAAGTTCCACCTGAACATGAGGAGGAACTTCTTTACTGTGAGGGTGACAGAGCACTGGAACAGGCTGCCCAGAGAGGTAGTGGAGTCTCCTTCTCTGGAGATATTCAAAACCCGCCTGGATGCATTCCTGTGCAACCTGCTGTAGGCTAACCTGCTTTAGCAGGGGGGTTGGACTAGATGATCTCTAGAGGTCCCTTCCAACCCTTACCATTCTATGATTCTATGATACCCTTGTTAGGTATGTTTTCCACCATTTAGCTGTTTATTTTTTTGAAAAAAGCTATTTTATTTTTATATTCCAGACACATGTATGTGCACCAGCCGCACTGATCAAGCTGAAGAATTATAATGTCTTTTGAAGATACTGATGGTGGAACACTAATACAAGGTGCTAGGTAAAGAACTACAGAGGGAAACGCTGAAGAGAAGTATTTGAAGACCTCCTAGCAGTGCAGCCCAGGATCAGCATTCAGACCAACCTGTTTCCTTAAGTAACCCTGTAATTTACTGGTTTCACAAAACTTGAAGTTGGAAGATAGTGCCAATGCTGGAAGAAGACTACTACTTTACAATATTATTATGAGTTTATAAATTAAGAGTAATGCAACTAGGATTAAATGTAATAGTGCAAAGTTCAAAAAATGCATTTTGGAGAAAATAACCTCATCACCAATAATCCAGGTTCAAGATACGGTTCATACCTGTCATATACTTGAGTCTGAATGAGTAACTACAGGCTCCCCTTCTACCACCACTGCTTTCAAATACCTGGAGAAGCGGACTGAGAATACGACCTTGCAATTACAGACCAAGGCATGCCTTGTTCTTCTCCAGTTGTAATCCACGACCATCATTAGGGATCCCAAATAAGACAGGGATTTTGGTGGAGTGTTGGTGAAAGTTCTTCCATTACCATTAAGTTACCTGTTTTGCTTCATGTTGAAAATTCACAAGGTTCATCACTCACACTCTGCTTCTCCAAGTATTACCTTACACTGGCTCACCAACTGGTGACTTCACTAACTTCTTTACATTAACTGCTAGGGCTGTGTTGAGATAATGCTATGAAAGGTGGTATCTGGATGATTTTATGTAACTCGAGATCTGGGGAATTCAAAAGGACTGGGTGACCTGCCTCAATGGCCCCAAGATTACCTGGTTCACGGAATAAAGAAAATTCATCTTTCTGACTGCAACAGTGAACGAGCTCAAGCCTTTGACCCAGGCAACGACTGACAGCTTAGAACTCAACAGTTTGTGGGTCTTGCCAACAAGCTGCATGTACCAACTCCCAACAGAGTTTTCTCATAGTGTGAGAATAAATATCCTCTGCAAGCAAGACAAAGCTAACCGTTGAAAAGAGCTGAAAGAGTATCAGTTAATACTACCATCCCACATTTAGCCTTTCAGGTCAAAGGAGTCTGAATTCTTTAGTCGAGAGTTGACAGTCATTCTCTCTTTTGGGCAGAAGAATGGAAAAACTGCAGAACTTTTTCCCTCTGAGACGGTGAAAAAGTCAACACAATCAACCTCACAAAGAAGCAAGCTTCTGAGACTGAGAAAGAAATTTCTGAAAAGGAATGTGGCAAAACAGAGTAGGGTGAAGTATTCATTAGTATTATATCTTAAATGTAACAGATACTCTTCACTAGAGCTTACAGTGCTTGCATAATCAGAGTCCATGTGACTGGTGAAATGCAAGAGCAGATGCCGTTGAAAGACTGCATCAAAACAGTCAAGAAGTGGAATATACAAAGAAAATCAACAATGTGAAAATTTAAACTCCACAGGACTGATGTATGTGTGCTTGAAAGCTCTTCCTCTAAGAAGAGAGACTACCTTTTTCCATCTCTAATCAGAGATTAAGTGTCTTTTCACTACACAATCCAGTGTCCAGTAAAGCACATGGAAGCACCCTAGGAAAAGTGACTGTTCCATCGATACCAAGGTGTTTAAGGATGAAAAGTAGAAGTCTGGCTTTATGGGTAAAGGAGGAAATAATCAGACATGAGGCACTGGTGACCAACTGTTAACATCCGGCATTGCCTTCTCAGCTACCAGATCAATTAGCAGCAAGAGGTTCTTTGGCACATGGGCAGAATCCTAACCACAGCCTTGCTCAAGGCTAGCTAATACTATTACTGGATAGGATACTTACCTTTGAGGACTCAGCCAAGGTATCAGAGGCACCACAGCAAATCCTCAGTGTGCTGAGTCTAGAGAGGAAAGAAACCCCCTCCCCAGCACGATGTCTGGATAATTGAAAAAGTCCAGTGCTGAAGTTAAAGCTGCTTTTTTTGCCCTGAGCAGTAACTGAAGCTCCAGCGCTTTCAGCCATGCTGCAGAACTCAAACAGGATCCTGTTGGTCTTTGTACAAACAGACTAATAGGTGTGCAACGCACTTGATCCACGACATTACGGTGCCTGCTGTGCAATGTAACCTTTCCATCTTTTAGATCATAGCACTCAATCCTGCATTATATAGGATTATCTGATACGCAAGTGTGAACATTTTGGGACGAAGTATCTGTTACATGGTTGCCTCTGACTGTGGATAGCTGAAGTCTAACTGAGCAGTACATTCCAGATTAAAACTACTTAATGGGCTTCGTTAAGCCAGAATTGGAGCATCTTTAAAAGCAAAAAACACACCAAAACAAAAGCCAAAGCAAGCCAAAAAACATCAATTACAAGATCCAGGAAACAAAAGAAAGCCACAGCTTTTTACCACACTGCAGAACAGATTACTCTGTTTCTATAGCAGGCAGCTAATGCCTTCTTTTGGCAAACAAACTCTTCAGACGGAGCCAAGAGTCTAGCAGATGATTTACTGATTAAAAGCAAATGAGAAACTGAAAACAAAAATTTTTGAGATAATGTAATAATTTGCATAATTACCCAACCATTTTTGTCCTGTATTGACTTACCAATATAGGGGGAACAGGCTCAAACACCTGGATACTATTTAACTATTGCACAAAGCTCTTGACGTAAAATGTTTTTCTGTAAATTCTGATAGCCATGAAGAAGCCAATACAAGTTTGGGGTCATATGGAAGTTTTTTAGATAGTGATTCCAACTGCAAAACAAATTATATCCCTCTTTCTGTTCTGCTAGGAAGTCTTCCCCCAGCTCCTCGTCTAGTGTAACATGGAACATACAGTTGAAACAATCCGAGTTTGTGCAGTCAAAGCACAGCATTATGGGAGACTTTCTCTTCAAGAGATCAAATTTAATTTAACAGTCAGGAAACATTCATTTAAAAAAAATGAACCGCAAGCAAAGGCAGACAAAGAAGAATACTCACTTGTAGCGTAGTGTCAAAAACAACAAGCTTAGAGCTTGTTGGAACAATGTCGTAACACTTGTGTGACTTCATGAATCGCACATAAATGTCACTTTCCGATTCTTCAAGTCCTGTAAGTAAAAACATTATGTTGTTTTATTTAAGTAACCTTAAAAAAAAAAGAAAAACATGCCAAACCAACTGACCACCACTGCAGAAGGACAACCCTAAAGCAAAACTCAAATTCACACTTTTAGATCTAGACAGACAGTCATAGTTTTGCACTTTGCATTTCAGACTCATGTTTCCTTTCAAATCAAAAGGAAAAAAGACAAAATGCATTGCTGTTCCTTGATGAGAAAGAACTTCCATACTGAAGAATTATTTTTTTAAAAATGTCCTGTTTTTCTAACAGCAAACTACTGGAATATGCATCTGAACTCTAGTTACGTACAGAGGAAGACAGTTTGCAACTTAAGCAGTGTCAGGCTTGACTAACTCAAGCTCCTCAAATTAATATTTCTTCAATCTCATCTCTGTCCAGTTCACTTCTCACATAGTCATTTTGTATTTTCTAAACAGGCAGCAAGCAAGTTATGTAATCAGTTCTATTTTCCTCAGGCTACTTTACATACAACATGACAAATCCCACACTTTATTTATAAAAACAGGATTTACTTGGTTGGAATGGTTTTAGTGGGGCATATCTGTAGCAAGGACATGCAATCCAGTCCATATTAAATTAAATTTACTTTGCATTTGTCAGAGTTTAGATGCATATACATACAATTTTCAGATCTGCTCAGGTACGTTAACTTTTTTTAAGCAGTTTGGCCTGCCATTCTTTAGAGAGGGTACCTAGAACTTGGTCAAGGTTAACCTCTCCATCAGATATGCACCCTTTGGACCCTGTAATAATGCACAGAAACTTGGTGATATGTTAAACTTTTGAAGAGTGGTGAAAAAAGAAACCAAACAAAAAACCCCTTGAAACACCTACTGATCATTGAAGAACTTCATACTAGGAAGCTGAAAACCCCCAAGTCATCATTTGCTAGATTTGCTGAAAATCAATCATCTAGCACTAGACAAATCATTTGTCACTTCCACAGAACAGCTCAGCACAGCTTCTTTAGGCCAACTCTATAGAATCAAAGCTGGACCTCCCCCGCAAGTGGCTACTCTATGATACAGGCAGTCTTTTCTTATTAAGCAAGTCCTTCATCTCCAACTCTCATTACTCTCTTACAAAAAAAGCGCCTTTTTCCTCACTGAAACACAAGCAATGCGAAATAGAAGTTTCACAGGAATACAGAAGACAGCCTAACTAGTAGGAAACAGAAGAAAAAAAGAAAATAATTTGTTGGATTTATCTTCCTATAAAGCTCAGGACCAGAAGTGAAAACAGCAGGAGCTAGGAAAAATTTGTAAGAGATTAGGAAACAAATGTGAGCAAACTGACACAGAAAGGACTAGGCAGAGACAGACAGACTTGGACAGACTGGTGGGAAGCAATCTTTATGACATGATCCCAAAGGGGAACTGGTACTGACTTGTCAAGGGCATATACACAAGAGGTTAAAAAGGGTAGTTTGGGAAAAGCGAAATCTTTTTATAACTCCATTATATACTAACATCTTATCATCGTGTAACTTCTGCAATGGCACCAACAGCTACTGTCTATAAGAAATTAATTTAATGACCCTGTGACAGAGTGAGTTGTTGGGGGTTTTTTGTTGGTTTTTTTTGGTTTTGTTTTGTTGTTGCTTTTTAAATACATAAACTAGAAGCGAGGAAGGGACGAGACACTAAGCATTAAAAACAACATTATAAGAACATTTAGATGACATACCAAGAACTCTGGTCTTTAGAAAGTTAAGGTTGCTTCTACAACCATTGATACTGCACAGAGAGACTGCATTTAAGTCCTTATTTACTTTAATCTCAACTTTTTCCATAGGACAGTACAAAATGAGAACTGCACTTGAAATGGTAAGTCAAATCACCAGTAAATAAGACTGGCTGCTAACACGATCAGTGACCATTAGAGGGACACTGCACTGTCATGGCTTTCCCCAGCACTACTAAAACTACAACAGTCAGCCTACAGAACAGGACAAAATTAATTTCTTCCAATTTTATTCCCCTGCCCCTTTCATTAGATGCTTGCTACAACAACTGAAATGCAAGACAGTTGTCCAACAGCTCACCAGCAGACCAAGCCTATTCCCCACGCTGACTGTGACAGAAGTTCTCCAAAGCCTTCATCAAGTACCTGAGAACCCAGGGAAGTTACTATTCTAATTCTGAATCTGTACTTCCTATTGAGTCTGCAGCCTTAACAATGTGACTTTATATACGATTAAGTATACTATAGGTAGAAACAGGCATAGGAACACCTCTAATAGTTGATATACAGAACAACCAACTATTTTTGGCTGAAAGACAGTCTTGCCAACTTACCAACAATTATGCAAATGTAACGTATTGCAATAGCAAGCGCAGTAACTGTGAAGCAGGACATGCTGCCAGATTTAATCAGGTAAGGATGTTAACAGCAGCCACAGTTAAGAACTCTGTATTGACCAGAACAGTGAAGGTGTACCTAGAAACCCTCCTCTCACTTCCCACACACTCCAAACTCCACAAACACAATTTCAACTGGACCTCAACAATCCTCATCCACTTAGGCTGTATGGGATTAGTTAGGTGCCATCTTACCCTACATTGTCTTCCAACTCAGAGAAGGCACCATAAAGCAACTCTTCCCCAAACTGACACTGGAAAGTTTCACATTAAAATATTCAGAATAGCTATGAAACTCTATCAGGACTTGAACAAAGATCCAGTTGTCCAGCTGGAACTGAGGTTTATTTCTACAGAAGATCCTTATACTATAAATAAGTATAATGCACTGCTTTATTAGTTACTAACTAAACATGCAAAACATAAGCAGCACTGATGTAACTTGATGTCCTACGTTACTTCATCAACTGTCTGTTGGAAAGGATATTTAAGACCTTCTAAAACCTTCAACTACTTGGAATTACTAAACAGATGCCATAGCTTAATTCTTTGTACAGGTATTGCATGTGCACTGTGTATATACAGCTGCGCCAAGGAGAAAAGGTCTCTCAAGCTGAAGACCTAGCACATCTCAGGGGTGCACTTGCATTCATCTTTCCTGCACAGCACAAACGGACAAAGCACAGTTGTGTTCACAGTTCCTCTCACCTTCTAGAGGACACACTTCCTGCTTTTGGTTGTATCCAACCACCACTGCGCTGCAAATACAAACAATCAAATATAAACACCCTAATCTCCATCAGGATATTTCTACTTTATTACCTATTTGTTTTCTAGTTCCAATTTGATTTGTTTCTTTGATAAATGCTCATCCTTTCTCGCTATTATTAAGCTTCTGTAGTCTTATCTAGCACCTGCAAAGCAGTGCTCCCTTCAGACAGACAAGAACAGATGCCTTTCAGTTTGACTTAAAATCTCACTCGGTCTCTGCATGTCACCTCTCATCTGCATAAGAGATCATCCGCTCAACACACAGGAGCTGAGTATATGCTGGCCATTCTTTCTCCATAAAGTCAGTAACATATTCAGATGTTGATATGATAATGGTGTACTATATGAACAAGAGGTGACATAAAATCTGCTCCTGATTGAGGAAGTGACCGAGGTACCCAAAATTATACTTTCATAAGAAGCCTCATTTGCAGAAGCCCATTACACTAATTTAATGCTTAAGATGTCCTAAGCTATGTCACACTGGTGGGCTACAGAGGAAGACGACTACATGCTACAGCCCAACTTCTTCGATCAGGGACTTTCTAAGCAAGTCCACCTCCTCTCCTTGGAAGCTGAACTGGTGTTGCAGCAGCACTATGCACCGTCTGTCCTTGACATTCTTGTCAACTGTATTCCTTCTCCCTTGGTCAAATGCCCAATGAATGCCTCTCCCATATTGCTTCTGCAACAATTCTTGCAAGGAGTGGGAAGATGCAAAGGCACTAGATGATTCCAACCACCCTGGCACGGCAAAGGCAGTTGCAGATAAGCCTTATGGAGTACATTTGCCAGTCCTTAGCTTAGGTCTAGACCAAGACTTAGCACAGGGCCTCCAGCCAAACCTCAGCTTTCTACAGCTCACGATTTGCAAGGTAGTTGGCTCACAGACAGAGCAGATTCCCAGAAGGAGGCATCTTAATCTAGAGCAGGATCAGGGGAGGAGAAGAGTCCACTAATAAGTGGTTGAATGTGTATCTCCATGTGGGTGTTCACTCATGAAAGCTTGTTTCTTGAAGATTCATCTGAAAGTTATTTTGCAAGTGGACATTCTCCATTGCACCTCCTCTCTCCAAGTCATAGGTGAAGGCCAAAAAATCCAAGTCCCCAGTGCTGTTTTCTGCAATTTTTAATAGAGCACAAACGGAAGTCACCTGAAAGGTTACAAGATTTTTTGACAGTTTAATACCTGAAGTTGACAGCCTAGTCATACAGCCTTTTACAGCATAAATTCTCTCTCTGTATGGGCATTTTATTTATTCCTACTGGCAGAGATCCTTTAAAGACTGGAAGACCAATATATTTGTATTTCTGCCACTCTTCACTTAAGACCAAATGGTTTTTACTCCCTTCCTTTCTCCCACCCTTCGCTGTAACTTGAGACTTGCTTTAACTTTTTATTTGGGGCTGTAAACATTATCTACAGAAACATCATTGTTTGTTTGTTTTTTTGAAAAACAGATCAACTATTCAGCAATACTGACTCAGATTGCTGTGGGACTTGGTACTAAGTATAGAGCTCTCTAAATAGACAGTTAAAGTAACACTATCATCTGAATACTAGTTAGAAATGAAAGGGAAAATTCTGCAGCATTACTGAAGCCATTTCCTTAGAGATCTACTGAACAGATACCTTCAGTTCCACTCATACCTTTGCCACCATGCAGGGCGCTTTTCTACTGTAGCTTTCCCCTCAGAATTTGAAGGCCTTCAAAAGAAGAAAAAGAAGAGAAAAAAAAGAAGCGCCTGCAGATGGAGAACAGAACATGCAGTAACACATACAGTCAACACACATTGAAAAGCTTCCAAATACTGTGACATAAAAACCTATAGAAAGTTCCTCAGAAGTGTTTACTGCAAGCCACAGGCTGTATTTCTGTACTATATTCACACTGGGCTGGCCCAACAACAAGGCCATACACGCTTCCTAACTTCAACAATACAAAATCATGACCTTTCCTATTCTATTTTATATTATAGCTATATTACGCTCCTCATACTTCTGCACTGGTATCCAGTCACATTTCAAGTTTAGTCTGCGGTTCCAGGAGCGTTTGAAAGGGAGACGTAGGGTTCCACAGAGACTGTTCTCTCTCATCTTCTTTAAAGCAGCTCTCTATAGCACCCCTGCACCTCATGGTTAGATCAAGAGCTGGTAGCTCTAGTAATTCCTAAGCATTTGAAGAACCCGAAGAACCCTTCTTATGGACCCAAACAACTGTTAGTATAACTGACATTCCTAAATCTGCTATGAAATTAACTGCCAAATTTTAAAAGCACTTTAAAAAGCAGGGAAAAAACCCTAGCAGAAAGCAGTATGTAACTCAGTACTGTCTAGCTAGGTGAAAAACTCAGAGGAAGACAGAAACCACATATACACAATAATTCCACCATCCCCCTTGATTTTTAATCAGAATTAGTCTGGAAAACTGTGCAACTTGAGAGTTTTCTTACAGCAGCAGGAGCTAAGCACTCCCAGCACCTAGCACTAGACTCTGCAGCTTGACTACTATTTAGCATAACCATCTCCCCTCAGCCAGTTCAGATGGTGGATAAAGGGAAATAGGGAAGGCAGTAGAAATGTACTTTTGTGACATTCTCACATGTACTAAATCATCTCGTTACTGGAAAAAACACTTTCTTTTCAGTTACTGCACACATGCATATCCGTACTTCAGGTTACTCCAAGTCACACACCTATTTAAAAAAAAAAGTCAAGTACTATGTTGAATATCACATTTCAGATGCTAGAGAATTAAAGTGTTACAGTTAGAGACAAAAGATATTTTTCATCCCAGTGTTTACTACAGAACTCATTGAACAGCAATACATTACAGTGAAGTTTATCAGTATAATTATACTGATAAACTTTACTATAAGTGGTGTTATACCAACAAAAGCACTCTATATTGTTCTTATATCACTTAATCAAGCAAAATAATTTAAGTCTCTTGTTAACACAGAAATAAACCAACTTAGACAAAAACATCTAATCATGGTGAAAACAGGAATTGAGAGTTGTTCACATACATCTAGCTCGAGCTGCAATTTAAAAGAGAAAGTTTTCATATCCCTAGCCAACACTCCTTTGTCAGCAAATACAGAGTAACTCTACCTTTCCAAACGTCAGGTTCAAAGATATGGCTCCACAGCAGCACAAGCAGCAGCACAGTAGCTGCAGCCACCAATTCCTTCGCACTGGCTATGTGGTTTCATTCCCTCCCTCACACTGCTTTTGGATTTATAAAAAGCTGTTCCACGGGTTGTTGGAAAAGCTGAATTTGTCATAAGTTATCGGCTTCCTGATAGCGCCAGTTTTAGGTCTATTCAGCTCCCATATCTAGCCATGTGGCAAGCAGATTATTCCTGCCCATTCCTTACGCTAGAAGCTACACAGTACAGGGACACCATCCTTGCTGTGGCAGCTAGCCATTAAATCAGCGTAGCTATGTCAAACGATGCCAGAAGACACCAGGGTGACTAATCACTTAAGTAAGCCAGCACGCGTTACCCTCTCTCCCTACTGTTATAGATAATCCTTGGCAGAGTATACAATAGGTAAAAGACATCATTAACCTTGTAAATTGTTCTTCTGCCTGCATTTTTATCTGAAAGTCATCACCAAAACTGGCTATAAAGCTTCTGTTCACCCCTAGCCTGAACTTACTGAATGAGTTCCTTAATATCCTTGATAACCTCTAACTTTCACAATGCAGGAGATCGTAGTAGTCCTAGTGTAAGTCATTAACACAGCAACTCTAACAGATCTGAAAAAACATCCAGAATGGATATAGTTAATCAACTCCAAGAGCAACAGTGACACTACGTAGTAAGAACCATAAAACTATTATTCAGATGTCTCCACAAGCTCACCAACAGCCCCCAAAACATAACTTTTAAGGGAAATGAAGGCATCTGAACGAAGAAGTGGGGTTTCAAGAACAACATTCCAGGAATCAAATGGTCAGGTAGGATTTTACCAGCATTCCTCAGCTAAGCGACAGAGAGAACAGATTCTGAAAAAGAATCCTGTACTGCACTGTGTACAGTATGTTGCTGTGATAACGAGCAACAGCTTTACTTCAACCTACTTTCTATAAGAGAAATACGACTAATTTGTTAATTTTTTTTTTTTTTTAGACAGGCTTGAATGATACACAGACAAATTAAAGTGTACACAGTATATCCTCTGAAAAGCACGGGAACTGAGAGACTGGGAGAGAAGAACAAGAAACTGCAGTTTTGTCACATAATAACGCAGTAAGAGGGCATGACTTTTCAGTCTGCTGAGCTGTCTGCTGAAGAGCCAAGAACACTGAAAACAGTAGACAAGAAATAAGAGACACCAGAACTTGAATCAATATCAGGCTTGGTAGGAGAATACTACTAACATAGTTTAAGAAGGGCATAACATAGTTTAAGAAGTGATCTTGTACTGTATCATTTGATTTCTGTTTATTCAAGAGGAAACTTTTCTCAGAAAAAAAATACCCCACCAAAACAACCACCCATGTAATCCATCACAGGATAAGACAGAGTAGTTGGGAAAAAAAACCAACCAAAACAGAAAAAGTGGGAAGAGATGGTTACAAGGATGCCTACTCTAAGTGGCAGAAGAGAAATCATGACGTTTTCAGAACATGCTTGGCACAACTTTGTTGCAGAGATGACAACCAAGGCTAGCAAAGGACTACTTCCAATTTTAGAGGGGAAAAAAACCAAACAGATTTAAAGTCTAATACACAGGAAGCAATATGATGACAGTGACAGGAGTTGACTATTCCATCACAAGCTGAAATGATTTCAAATGCAAGATACCAAAAAGGATGTAGTGACAGAGGCAAGATTTTTTTTTCTCTTTCTGAAAGCTGCAAAGAGCTTTAAAATACCTTAGCAGACCACACATTAAAGTTACACAGTAGAATTATTCATGCAGCCACAGGCTATATGATATGGATGTTACAGATTGAACATTTCCCACCCCAATCTAAAGGAATGCATGAGCTGGCAGCTAAAAGAAAGATCATAGTAAGTTTACAGATGTAAGATACTCTCATACAAAAAAGTGATAGGAAGTGCATCTAGAGATCAGTATCAGAAGCTTCTTCAGTGATCCAAGATTAATTCAATTACATATTACAGCATAAATACACGACATGACAGGAAGAATGGGATTTTAAAAAGAAGCGTGAGCACACAACATTAGAGTAAGTAAGCTCTACCCTGCTAACTGTATCTCATGCTACAAATAGGATCAGGGTCTAGAGGTATACCAAACAAAAGGGGAGAATAGGTACATTAACAGGTAAATGAAAATTTCTAGTACCAGTGACAAGCTGAAAGAAACCGTAACACATCTAAAAATAATTCAGTTCAAGAATTTTATTTGTAATTGCTTTCAAACATAACATCCAGACTTGTTTGCATCTACACATTTTGGTATGTCTTTTGAATTCTAGAGTTTCTGCAACTGTTCAGGCACTTTAGATCGTTAAGGAAATTGAGATGTTTTCTCCCCTTGTCACAAGGAGTTGCCTGATGCAGAACAGCAGGTTCTTACGTCTGTAAACAGGAGTCACTCTAGTCAAAAACAACCATTCCTGAACTCTGCAAGTTCATGAAGCAGAAGATACGGTACAGCCAAAAGGAGAGCCAAACAAATTAAAAATCAGTCAGAATTCTTAGTTAGGTATCGAAGCAAGTTATTAAAACCAGTGTACTTGTAAGCCCCTACAAAAGAAGCTCATCGAAAGCAAAGAAGACAGACAATATGGTTGTGTCAAGAACAGTTCAGTCTGATCAGTTTTTACTCAAGATAAAATTATCATCAACTACATGAAAAAACAAGGGCGGACACAAAATACAAAAAAAAAAAATCACAGTACACTTGAGACACTGATTTCAAAGCAAGCTTGGATACTACTACATGAGGAAGAGATACAGTAGAATCACCACAAGGTAGCTGCATAACAAGCAATCCCAGTTGCAGCAAAACTAGTAAGACATCTTTTTTTTCAGTGGGTTTGCAAGACAGGATGAAAACTGTGTTTTTAAGAAGACAGGAACTCTAGTTCAAACTCAAACTTTGAACATTTGCGAGGTCCATCTTATGCGAATCAGCTAGTGCAGAATGGCACGTAAGTTCAAGCCACAGTTCTTCTGTACAGGCGAGGTTTTAAGAAGGATACTCTTCTCACTTTCACAAAACTTCACAGAACTGAGGTTTGGTTTGAAACCTTCATTTCTGAGAAATTAAGCTGAAACTGATCACCATGTCCAAGAACTACTGAAGGAACATGCAAAGGAAGAGAGGTTTCAGTGACAAAAAGATATCCTTACCACATGTCTTTCAGTTTTCTACAAGTTACTCAGGAAGAGCTTTTACCAGAAGCTTAGTATTTCACAGGGAAAACATTGCAAGAGAGCCTCAGAGGATCGGGACTGTATTTTATTCAGCATTCTCCTTGATGATCTTCAAACAAGGAACACAACATGCTTCAATAGAACTTTTCATGCAGTAAGGGTTAGAAATGGTTGCAAGACTTCAAACCACTTATGAACACAGCTGGAGGATATCATGAGGTTTAAAGTTAATATCTTTCAGCAACTAACAGAATGAGAAAGGAACACCCAATTGGGTGAGTGCAAATTAGGGGAGTGACTAAATAACACTACCATGAAGAAAGAACTACCCTGTTATTCATTTGATTTGCCATAGCAGAAGTGGGGGGAAAAAAAGGCACAGTTTGCTTAAATGAAATAACAACCAAACAAAAAAGCCACCCTAGCTGTTAGAGAGCTATTAACGCATTCCAGAAGCTGGTTAGGCAGAACAAAGCAACCTTAGAACACTGTACAGTCTCCTTCCTTAAGAGTCCTAAACATGGAAAGAGAGAAGCGTTCACAACTGCACAAGCACATCCTCCTTTAATGAAGAACAAAAAAGGCTATACGTTCCCAAAAACACTTCAAAAGATTCACTTTTCTGGTTTGAGACTAAACATCTCCACCTCTTCAAACTTCAGTAGCAGCTAAGATTCATAAGAGAAAACTAATACAAATAGCTGCCTGAAACAATGAAAGAGTCAGATTGTGTTTTCAATCTTCATTGTATTCATAGCACACTTCAAAATCCTGCACTGAATTTTGTCCTCATTTTCTGGAGTTAGTAAGTCCTGGTAAATGGGCTGAGAAGTTAACACATCTTTTTTACTTGCACTGCCACTGGCAGTATGGATAAGTAAATGATCACGTGAGATTTGAGCAGACAAAAGTGATGAGCAGCTTAAGAAACTTCACATTCCAGAGCTAATCATAGCAACTCTGAAGTTTCTTGTCCAGGCAGGCAGAGAAACTTACTTGTTTACAAGCAAGAGCTGTCTTGTTTAGAGACTAACTGGTAAACAGTATCAGAAGTCCAACTGAATGGTTTTAGTTATCACTATCACTCCAAACAACTTTTGGTCAAAGTTAAAGATTTGTACTTTGAGGAAAGATACATCAGCATGGTTTTGTGAATAAAAGTAGCAACTTCAGCCTGAAACCTAACAATGCTTCTAAGACTTTCATCACAATAAAGAGTAAGTTGACCTGATGCATTTTCTAAAACACGTTCAAGATCTTCATTTGACAACAAGCACTACAATTTTTCCCTAAGCATCCCAAACAAAGATCTAATTTAAGATGTCGCTGGTCTGGAATGCAGGCATGGTCTTCAAGATCGCAAGATGCAGGCCACAAAACACAAGAAACTAAAAATGGTATTAAGCCTCTGAATATTAGTATCAGGAACCATACGCTGGAGAGCTGAATTCAAGGATGGTTTAAGGCATGTGATTGATGAAAGAATAAACCAGCCCATACCCTTAGTATCTATACTGGAAAACTGGTAAACAATTTGAACTTTTGCTATTTCATTAAAGCAAGCCTAAGTCTACCTACATACACAGTTTGCACACACTTTAGCGAAGAGATAGCCATTTAAGTCTTCTAGGAATTAGTTTAAGATCAAACCTAAACAAGCAGCTTAACCAAAGTATTATTCACAAGACAAGCATTTTCAAAATGAGTACACAGCATCTTCACAAGCCACAGACATATCCTTACTGTACAAGGCAAGTATCTAATCTTTAAGAGATCTTCCACTGAAGATTAACAATCTAAACCCAAAGCATCATTTATATAATGCTTTAAGGAAGAAATAAATTTTTAGGCTTAACTCTTAAGGACTTTGGACTGTGTTTGCTGGAGAAACAGTTTTGTCGGGTCTAATAAACTGTTGGTCCCAAATCCTGAATGACTACTTACAATGTCTTCACTTGAAACTTTTACTAGCTTAGTATTTACATTCTCATTTCTCTCTAGTCTTCCCTTACACATTACTTCTCCTTACCTCCTTATGCATGCTAGCATTTTCTAAATAGCTATTACAGCTATTTCTTATTACAATTTATGAATCTGTACGCACACTTTAACAGATTAAGAAGTCTTCTGTTTCACCATACCACTTAAGAGATTTACCTAATGGCAGGTGTAGCTTGAAGCTATACAGAAAGAGAATTATCACTTTCGTAACTAACACAGGTGAGATCCAACACACACTCAGCACAGAATATTCAGATACAGTTTTCTGGAACCTAGTTTAGAAGTTCTATTGATCCATTCTCTATACCACAGATAATCTCTGACTTCACCCAGATCTTCCTCTGAACTCATATGATGTCCACGCAGAGCACCGTTGGGTTTTATGGTTTGGTTGGAATTTTTTATTGGTGGTAGTTTTTCTTTGGTATTTTGTTTCTTTTTTTTAAAGGAACTAACTCAAAAACACTATGGAGTTCAAGCAAGACTAAGGCAGGAGAAGTACATGCAACTTCTTGCGTAAAGCAAAGCAGAACAAAGCACTTGCGTTCCGCACTACAGCATTCCGAGTCTTCTATTGAAGGCAACCACACAATTCCTTTCACTGAACGATCTCATTTCATCCTGAAGTGATTCAAAGCACTAGAAGTCCACCCTACAAACTCACTCCTATAATAACTATGCTGCAAGTCAGAATACTATTTCAAAGCTTATACAGGAAGAGTTTATATCCATTTGTTCTTGTGCCAGTGTTGTTCTTCAGTTAGTTTTCCTCCTTGGTGTTTACCCCCTTCCCACCCCTTACAGGATGTTTTCACACACACAGTGTTATCTCATCCCTTCTTGGCTTTCCTTTTACTAAACTAGATGAGCAAAGCCTTTTAGTTTCCTCCTTTAATGCAAGTTCTATATTCCTGGTCTCATGAATGGCCCTTTTCTACGTCTATCCCAGTTTGCTCTCTTCTCCAGCATCTCAGATATGTTCTTCCTCTGTGGATTTCTGTCAGCGGAAATCCATCAAACAACCAAGCAGCAGAAAAGAATACCACAGTGTAAGGGAATGGTAGGGGGGAAAAAAAAAGTTTGATTCTGTTTCTGAAAATGCCCAGTCTCAGCACTAAACACTCAGTCACAATACACAGACGAAAGCAAAATACTGTCAACCCTTAAAAAAACACCCTAAAAAAATGCATCACAAAAAAATCACTGGTCTACAGCATACTAAAAACTGCTTCTAGACAAAAGGTAGGAACGCTATTTAATTTCTGCCACAGACAAAAGTAGCAAAGTTTAACTAATGATAGAATTCTTCACCGAACTGGTCCATATAAAACAGCAAAATCCATATAAAATTGAGCAGAGGGGGAAAGAATCTAAACCCAAGTTAGATTTATTCAAATAGTATTCGAAAGCTACCTTGAAGATATCCACAGCACATTCGAAAACCTCTTAGATGTGGTTCACTCTTAGAAGTATAGGGTTATTTATGCTTTCCAAAGCTCCATCTAGATGCCAAGCTGGACACCTAAAAGTCAAATTCAACTTCGCACTAACACAGTTATGCTTGTATTTGTATTAAACTGCTTTGGCTATATATACTAGCCATTGGCGCAATCCTTCCAAAGAAGGATTTTCCCCTAGGCTCCCAGATTTTCCTTTTGACAGTCTTCTCTACGAACAGAGGAGCCACAGTAAAGCCCACCACAACAGGCATGCGAAGGCAGACGGTCTCAGTATGGAAAGGCACATTTTGCTTCAAGATGCAAGAACTGTTATGAAAAGCAGTACCATCAGCTCTTGTACTTATGGTGGAAATGCTACATTCCTTAAGTTGCTTCGAACTTGGCTACTTCTCCCCAAACCCATGCAATGCTACATAGTCATAAGTTCTGGAAGCCAAAATATTCAAATTAATACAGTAACTGCAGACAGCTTAAGTGCTACCCAAAGAGCAAGTTCCTAACAAAAAGCAGTGCCAATACAAGTGACCTGACTTAAAGAAAGGCTCCACAGACAAAGCCCTGTGATCATCCACCCTCAAGTTATCAAAAACGCAGTACGCATTACAAAAAGTTCTATCTTAAAGGACAGTCATGTCTGTTGAAGATGATTAGTAAGCACAAACACATCTTACGATTGTTTAGCAACAGCCAGATTGAGCCAACTTATGCAAATATTCTGCTATCATTCTTGTCACATTGGCATTACTTCAGTTTAAGCCAAGTCACCTTCATTTAGTATTCAGTCATACCCCAAGGCACAAAGTTTTCCAAGAGCACTGACTTGACCACGACAGCCAAAATTAACAGTTGGGTTTACCAAATTACTAAGACAATATTATTGTTTCATCTATACTGTCCTCCCTCTATATGCAGGGCATTGGAGAGGTCTATCAGACAGAACATTGCAGACCACCACCTAGGAAGCTTCTTGAGGAAAGGACTCTACACCCTACTAATGCTCAGCAAAGCAGTCACAGGCAAGTAACACCATCTTGTAGTCATCAACAAGGCAACACTGATATTGCCACATCTTCCACGTCTACCATTACTCAAGTATGCAATGCTGTAAACTCAATACCTCTAAATCAGAGGGTTCCCAGGACACTTGAAAGTTGAGAAGGTATTGTTCAAAGCCTTCGACCTTGTATTAAGCAGTTGGTTACCAACTGTGATAGACCGCTATCAAACCAAACAGCTTCTGGATCAAGGAAGTTCTGCACGGAAGTTATTAGCAGAGCTGACATTGTTCCTCATCTGATGCAGATGAAAGTGATAGCACTAGCAAGAGTGGCTAGCAAAGGTTATTGTAAAACAGTACTTCACATCGGCCACCAGATACTAACATGTACACATACACCTGCAGTAGTAATGTCTTTCAAGTGTAGGAGAATGTCAGGTTGTCATAATATTCCTCACAGATAGCTGCTGGCCAATAAAAGGCTTTCACCTGAAAGATAACGTTTGCAAATCATGCAGGTGCAATGCTACCTGCAAACTATCAGCCCCGACACTTCCTGTAAAAATATTTTCGGTTGCTTGCAGGT
The DNA here is from genome assembly GCA_013398225.1 of Steatornis caripensis. NCBI lineage: Eukaryota > Metazoa > Chordata > Aves > Caprimulgiformes > Steatornithidae > Steatornis > Steatornis caripensis. Next base: position 512,052 of record VZSC01003376.1, on the reverse strand, counting down.
TTGCCAAAGCAATTACATGAATTTATTGCCATGGTAAGCATTTTTCCATAGGTTTTTTTTTTTTTTTAGGAAGTCTCAGCCAGAATGGTTTCTCTGTTTCCAAGAGCAAGTTAGGGGCAACAAAGGTTTTGACCACATTCAAATTTTATGAAAGCTTTTCCATCGAGAAGCTCCTGCATCCCCCAAGGCCTGGAGCAGAGAGTTTTAGAGCACGGTCTGTGGAACAGGGCTGTATCTTTAGCTGCACTAAAACATCACTTCCCAGATTGGTAAGGCTTAAAAAGTTTTGTTTCCTGAGAAAGCCTGCATGCTTTAGCTGCTATGAACTGGTTATTTCCTCGTAAAGATGGAACAGGGCTTTCCTCATTGTAAGACGACATGCCATGTTAAGAATAAGAGTCATATCTTAAGTAGGAGCAGGACAACAGTTAGGACTGCTTGGAAAGAGTTACAAGAAGAACCATGTGCAACACTTGCACTAGGTAAAGACGCACGTGTGGACAGTGCGAACAGTCTTTGTCTAAGACAACAAAACTCCCAATAGCTTCTTTTGCACTGCTCAATTAAAGTTTTCTACTTTTGATTACCTGTAATTTTATACATACTTGTAATCTTTCAACAGACAGAAATTTCCAGGAGAAAAAAAAAATCTGCGATGTTACTACATAGCAAACTGGCAGCAAAAGGTCATGAGGCTGCCTAGGACAGCAGGGCACTTGACTGTAATTTCTTGCATAAACTAATTGAACATTTGAATACTCTGGATATGTTATTCTTCAACAACTCTGGAAAATACATCACAGGAAAGCCCATCATCCCCTTGATATTCTTTCTTGCAAAGTGACAGAAAATATAAGCTGAGTAAATTCAGTGGAATAAGCGGTTGTCTATAGTTTCAGATGCACACATTCAGTATCACTTCACATCAGATAGACAGGACAAAAATCACTAAGATTTTTTTAAAATCTGCTATTGTGTCTCTCATATTACACAAAAAAGTAACTCTAAAGCAGGAAGAGAAAATAATTCAAGACGCTAAGACCATATGAAGTCTATTAATACCAGTTATCATCTCTGCTTAATAATTTGTTGCTGCGCCCACTTTGGATTCTAATCTACTGCGGAAAAGTTTATGTAAAACATCCCCTATCACTATGACCATGTACCCTGATATCTGAAAGCACATCTTGTGGGCAAGATGCTGCTTCTGTACTCCAGAGAGCATAAGCTTTAACAATCACATAACGAATGTTCATTAGAAATAAATTACAGTTGCAAAGAATACCTTAACTTACCGTCTCCTAACCTGAGCACTTAATTCTTCAGTCTTAAGAATTAAACAAAATCTAGTATGCCCATTAACATGCATTTTATTACAAGCTTCTTTTAACTATTTTTGGCCCCAAAGTGACTCTGCTTTCATACCTTGATTCAGCTATTCAGCTGACAGCGGGAGGCTGGCAGACAGGAAGAGCTCAATAAGAAACTACTTCTAATAAGAAACAATAAGAAAATCTGCAGAGCCTGGGAGGAACGACCCCAGACACAACAATTAGTTAAGAGGAGATGCAATTACTGGTGAAAGTCTATTTCAGGAGACAGGCAGAAACGAGAACGCAACAGAAGAGATGGATTATACAGGAAGAGTGAGTTGATGGCCAGAGAGATTAGAGAGATTCCAGACTAGGAGAGATTCCACTGTAATACAAACTGTTTATCAAATAACTGTCTAAATGCTGCTTTGTGCAACAATCCAGAGAAGTAGAGCACTCAAGAGCGAGTGCATCAGTCCCATGACGCTGATGCTACAATTGCTGCTCACGGTGCGCAGAATTCTTTTTTCCAGACTAGGAACTGAGTATAGATACAGGAGAGCCCTGCAATTAACTTAACTCTGTCTACAGAAAATACCTTAGAAAGATTCCCCGAGTTAGCCGATGCTACAGAAACGTAGCTCATTCTGCTTTCAGTAGCTACTACTCTATTACTCGGGCTGAGCAAATGGAAGAAGAGATTAACATGGATGAGAGCCAGCCTTGCGACAAAACCAGTTTCCAAAATAACATGCTAAAACTGAGCAATCACTAAAATTGTAAATCAATACAATTAACAGGCATGCATTTGCTACTCTAAGACAGTTTCTCCTCTCACAGCACAGGTAGATGTTGGAACACAATCATTTTTGGAATTCCAGCTTAACAAATTAAAGCTAGTAAGTGTAAATTGTTAACTAAAGCCCTTTTTCATATCAGATCTTCAGAATACTTCCTCCTTGCTCTTCTCCAAGCTCAACATATCCTCCATAAAATAAAACCCAGAACTACTCTTGACACTGATCAAAAGTAAAACCAACCTTAATAGAGAAACACAATTGCAGAAACACTAGAGCTGAACAAGCAAACCCACAACATGTATGAAGATAACCAGGTTTTGATAGTTTATATACATTCAGGAGAAGTCTCTCAGCACTAACCTATTTCAGGCTACAATGAAAAACCCCACACCCATCAACAGGTAGCTCTCCTATTTTTTTCAGGACACACAAGGAGGTCATTCCTGTCCAAGGAATGCAGAGCAGGATAAATTCAGAATATTTTACTCTAAGTCTTCTGTTCAGTTAAAAAGAGACTCTGGAGTTCTTGCATGAGCATTTTTATTTTCCTGCTCTGACTGGTGTTGGGAAAAAAGGTCCTTTGAAGAGTCCTAAATAAAATAAACATCCATTGGCCTATCCAGTCCTCCTCCATGCACACAATCAGCCCACAGCCTGTCCTATTTCAGCTGTAGTGCAGTTGACGCTGCTTAACAGCATCTCACTAAGATTTGCCCTGACACATCACAAGAGCAGTATTATCAATCCAATGCTACATTGAACTAGTGACCCACCAGTAAGAAGTTGCACTGATCCTAGAAAATCCAGCCAAATATATGAAGATATTTTAAAGCAAAAAGACGGCCAGCACTTCTTTCTGTGACAATAACATCATGTCTAATACCCTCCATGCTAATTATGTACAAAATAGTTTGTATACATTTCATATATAACATACATAATGAAAAAAAATTGCCCTTCAGTTGGCCGCACCATTTTATTTAGAAATCGCATCATCAAGCTAGACTCCGCATATCTCATTACAGTACTACTTAGACTATAAATCTTTCTAGTACTATTTTTTTTAATTTCACCCTCTTAATCAGAATCCAAATTAAATGAATGCCTTCTGTGCTTTCGTTCTCATTTGTGCAACCCTTGAGGAGAATGACAAACAAAAATCCATTTCAGCATACCGGATGGCATTCAGTGCACACATTGAGCCTCATTTTTCATCTGTTTTTAAGGTCTCTGTTTCAAGAAAACTGAAGCATAGTTTGATACACAAGATAGTTAGCAACTGTTGATGGATACAGAAACTGGAAAGCTAGCACAGAGGAAATACTCAGAAGTAGAGGCAGTCAGAAAAGTGGTTTCAAAACAAGTTTCACATTTCTCATTTCACTCAGTTTCAGGTATCAGTGGAGACCTAGTTTGACAAAATATCATCAGCTACAGCGTGGCTACAGCCACTAAATGAAATCTTATCAAGATTTCAAAGAAGCTTCTCAACTTCTGAGCACCTACTACTTGCCATCCAACAAAAAAAGTGAACCCCATCAGATGTAATTTTACTCCTCCCCCCCACCATTAGCACAAATACAACTACAGCAACTAGTACAAAAAACATCAACTACAGCAACTAGGTCATAAAACACATACTGCAACTAAGCTGCCGCATTTCCACCTGCATCTCAGTTTTCTATGATTCTGCTTCGATAGGTCTCCTCATATAGAAGCATTCTGGACAGTAAATTTCAGTCTCACAATCACACTCTTAATTTTACTTACATCTTACCTTCTGAATAGAGCACTCTACATCCCTTCCACCTGGCTTTAAAATTAGGCATAAAACTAGGTTTTCATTAAGTCTGAAAGGCTAGTACTGACTGTTTCCTTTCAAAATTCACATACTACTTTAAACTGGTCACAGGTTTGCTATTAGGCACTATCTTTTGACAGATCCCTAAACTGCTCTCACCCACCCAGCTTCAGTACCCACAGAAAAAGCCTTAGTTTTATAGCTAAATGAACTGATAGACAAAGTGAAACAGAAGTTTGAAAACCAGGAAAAAAATAATTAAAAATTGCCAAACTTTCTCAAGAACTCAGGTTATCTTATTGCAGTGTTTTAGAAAACACACACAGACACTCAGCATAACCAAGTGTCTTCCAATAACACTATGTTACAATGTTAAAATTGCAAAGGTGTTTCAAAACTGAAGGGTTTGGGATTTTTTAACCTAGACATCCTTTTCAGATATTTAAATTCATAATACATACATAAAAAACAGCTTTCAAAATGCCTATTAGTGAATCAGCAGGTTTTAGGATCTTCTACACAGCAGTAACAAGCTTTACATAAAAATAAATACACAAGCCGGTAACTTTCTAACTCTCCATAAGCATAAAAATAGTTAAACAGTGTGAGAGGGAGAAAACTACAAGTTAGCAACAAATCCCTTGCACTAAACATTCATATTTAATCATGTTCTGGATTCACAAAGGTGCAAGTATTTCCTTGCAATTCAAACTCTGTCTGGACTCCTAAAAAAAAAAAGCTTAAAGAATCCAACTTCCTTTTCTCACACACAGAAGCTTAAAATAAAAGGTGTTACTTTTTCAGACCAGTCCCATAACTGTACAAAGCATGCTAGTAACCAAGAAGCTGGCTTATTAGCATATCGGCTCAGATATTTTTCACAGAATGACTCAGCCTACTATTTTCGATTTTTTCCTTAAATATTTGTCCTACATTTTATAATAGCAGTTACCAACTACCAAAAAACCCCTACATCCCACGAAGTCTTAGCCACTTTACAATACTGAGCACAGAGATTAGCTGCACGTCCACATTTGCATCCACTAATCTAATCCCTTCTGCAAATGAAAGCTGGAGATATTCAATACGGATCTTTCAGAGGTAAGCGAATGCTTTGTGCAAATTCGAGAAAAAATATTCGTGCTTCTCCACAGAACAGCTGAGTGCTTGCAAGATGGAAAAACTTGCCAGTTCTCCTAACGAGAGCAGCACTCTGTTAAAACTGCAGCTCTTAAGAGAGCTAAGAACAACGTTAGAGAGCCGTCACATAATGAAAATTTAGTTTACAGCTGCCCGCCTTCAGCAGCTGTATGCATATCCACAAGGAGCAGAAGCTTTAGTTGAAAAAGCTTTCCATCACCGCTCTCAAAGTCTATATTTGGTATCGCAGACGTATTCGAGGAGAATGAGTGTTCTAAAGGGAGGAGGAGGGGATGCCATGAAGGCTGCCTTCCCCTCAGTGCCACGGACCCTGGCTGACTGGAACTGCAGACTAAGAGCCCGCGCGGCCCGGGAGGCGCAGACGTGCGCTGCCATCAGCTCCGAGGCGGCGTGCGGGCCGGGCTGTGGCCACCGGGACAAAAACACCGCAGAGGCATCGGGCCGGGGTGGCGGTGGGGCTGCGACCCGCCCTGCAAGGACACGGCCAGCGCAGGCGGCGGCACCGCGGCCGGCCCGGGCATGGCGCAACCCCTCCCCGGGGCGGGCTCCTCAGCGGGGATATCCCGCTCCCTTCCCCTTCCCCGCTGGGTGTGTGGGTGCCCACCGAGCCCCATCCCCCACCATCACCCCGGGCCCCTTCCTTGAATTTTTACCTTCATCTTCGAGCTCTAGTTTTTCCAGCATCCCTTCGGAGGCGGCCGGGAGCTGAGAGGGAGCCGGAGCCGCTGCCGCCGCCGCCGCCTGCGGGAGGGAAGAGAGGAGAAGGAGATGAGCATCCAGGCGCGGACTCACCGGCCCCGCGGCGGCATCGGAACAGCCCGGCGCGGCGGAGGGGAGTGGCGGCGCTGAGGGGGCGGCTGGCGCGGTTCCCGCC
>VZSC01003376.1:470397-505965 GCA_013398225.1 Steatornis caripensis | reverse complement strand
GGGGGCGGGCGGCGCGGTTCCCGCCGAGCGCTGAGGAGAGGGAGGGCGGGACGGCGCTGAGGCCGGGCGGCGGCGGCGGCTGCCCCTCGGCCTCCCACACGCTCGCGCCTCGGTGAGCGCTGCCTCTTACACACACACCGCTCACACCGCGGGGGGAGGAACCGGGACTCGCCCTTCCTCCCCCCTTCACGGCGGCTGCGCCCAGCCCGTTAACCCTACTGCCCCCGGGCCCCCCGCGGCCCTGCCTCCGGGAGGCGCCGCCTCTCCCCCGCACGGAGCGAGCTGCTGTTGGCGGCCCGTGGGCACGCGCGGAGGCCCGGACGCCCTTTCGCAGGACAGCGCTTGCCGCCACACCTCTGCGCCGCCCCCCCTCCCTCCCCCGTCCGGCGGAGGGATTGGTACGCTCCATTTTGCTGCAGTCAAGCCCGTTGGTTAGCAGCCGGGGCGGGGGGGGGAAGGTAGCTACCACTGCCGCGCGCACAAGGGAGGGGGAGGAGGGAGAGGTTTCTGCCCGCCCGGCTGCTTTGGACTAGGGCGGTGCAAGAGGAGGTGGAGGGGAGGAAAGCCCTGCTCTTCCCCCGCGAAACGGCGTTGGTATGGTCCCGCGCGTTCACCTGCAAGGCAGCGGCGGGGAAGCCGACAGTTCCACTGCCCTCCGCGGGGGGGTGTGGGGGGTGTGGGGTGTGTGTTGAAGGGGTTTCCCCCGTGTGAGACGGGGAGCTCCCGCACTGGGCTACGCCGCCATGCCCGAGGTACCCGTTCTGGGAACAGACGCTCTCGTTTTCATTTAAAACGTTCGAGAAGTTACAATTCAAGATCAGCACGAATGTCGGCGGCTTCCCTGTAAGTCGCGCGCCTGTAGCACAGCTGGTCGCTAACCCTCCGTGAGGAGGAGCGGGGTGGCCTTGCAGCCGAGCGCTTCAGCTCAGCCACAAGTTAGGGGGGACCTGACCCAGGGATTACTGAGTGAAATTCCAGCTCACACTGTGCAGCAGATCAGACTAGATGATTCTGCTTTAAAAATCACTCTTGAAGAACCAAAAAAAAAAAAAAACCAAACCCAAAAAGGACTGCCCCACCGTTGCCAGTTGAAATACCTGGCACCACTGAAATACCACAGGCTGGTGTTTCAGAGCTGTTCCCAGCCTCCGTGTCTGTGAGGCGGCTCAACACCCCGGGCTTGCCCTCAAGCACCTGAGCACATAATGCTGACAGCCCAAAGCAAAGGATGGGGCCTGTGCCGTGGGAGCCTTCTGCTTACCAAGAATGGGATCGATTGCACCCCGCTTCACAAGTCTGCACCTGAGCTTGTAAGCCAGGCTACAGCAGAACCAATGGAAATATGGAAATATTTGAAACAGACTCGTCATTTAGATCTATTTAGATGGTGAGATGTGGTAAGGTATAGCCAGGCTTCCTTAACTATAACGAATAGGTCTCCACTGACTGTTTAGGAAGCCCAGCAGGACCAGTTCCAACATGGATGATGTAGAGGTGGATAAACAGATTATTTCTTTGGCAACAGACCTTCTGGGCAGACACGCGCGCATGGTGCTCCAAAGGAGTCACCAGAGCCATTAGAAAACATTTGAAATCTCTTGGTCCCTAAGGAGACGCTCGGGCTTCAAAAGTTCAGCAAGTCCTTCAGGGAGGGAAGGTTGAATAGATCTAGGGTAGCACAGTAATGTGCACAGAACATAGGAAGGTATGAAAGATAATTAGAACTAAAGCTAGGACAGGAGGAGAGCGCCAAAAATTACGGGAAAGCAGAAAGCTGCCCGTTTGTTGTTTCTCAAGTCAGAGAAGTTTCAAGCAAGGAAGCTAACTAACTGCTGGTGACAGCTTCTTTTTCCCAAGCTGCCTCTTTCTAGGGACACTTTTAAGGATGGATGAGGAAGTTAACAATATCCTGTTCTTTTACTGTAAAGACAATTTGGAAAGAAAAATCGTAAAATATGTCATTCCCAGTTGTATTCTTAAAAGACTTCTAGGATTTCAATAAATACTCTTAACTGACCAGCCACAGAAGATACCAAAGTAGTTCATATTAATTTATAATATTTTGAGCCTACTAATTAAAATGCTTTGGAAGGTTTTCATTGTCTCTGGGAGCTATGTTTAAAAGCTCTAAATAATTTATCTTCCTTATCATATACCTTGATATCGAGAAGACTTTTCAACCTCTTTTGCTAACCAAAAGAAGAATAAGATGACATGTCTGATTGGAAATAACTGTCATGATTTTCTTTCTTTTTTAAAAACAATAAGTATTTACCCAGCATAATTATCTAGTAAGCACCAGCCATGAGGACATACAACTCTGAGGCTGGTTGTAGCTGGAAGTGACAACGAATCTTTGAAGCTGCATTGAATTTCACCTGCTACAAAACACGGATATGTTTATAAGAAGTCTGTTAAGCCTCTTTCATGCAATGAGCTACACTGCACTGTGAACCTCAGAGCCTACTGCAAGACTGGTGTTTTAGAGCAACAGAATCTACATCCAGACCAAGAGTACTATGAGAAGCTCAAGATAATATAAAGGCAGTAATTTAATATGTAACAGATATTTGTAATGGAAACATTATAGCTATGTTGTAACATCCATACTGGTCAAAAATCTCAGAGGAAACTGAGAAGTAAAGGCTGAAACTCCATCCCTCACTCTGCCTGAAGTCTCACAATTTGTTCAAAGCAATTTTGGAACAAGCTGCTGATCGTGGTGTTCATTTTGCTCTTTGCTTTGCATTCTAGCTCCTTTTTGCTTGTATGCAATGCAGGGAGTCAGAACAGGAAACTGATGCAGCTGAAAACCAAACATACCAAAAGAAAAGACTGGGTTTTACCCAGATCAGCCCCTGATCCAGCTCACTGCGCAGTTGTATCAGCAAGCACTGGCACAAGGAACGCCAGGGGCAGGAGTGACAGTGGGACCACACCTTCTGGAAACAACTTGCTCTTAAGTCTGCTTAAATCAGTGGTGAAAACACCATCTTGTTCATTGTGAACTGCTATAGCATTAGACAAATCAGCAGCCATTTTCAATGTTCTGTCTTAGGTATTGCTTCTCTCTACAAACTCTGCCTGCCGTTTTACAGAAGGATTACTGGTTAAAGACAGGGAAAAGATCTGCTTTCAAAGGACCTATAATTCCCACCAAAATACACTGTAACATTTTAACATCTGTTTATTGTGACTATTTGTTCTACTGCCACAAGAGGTTTCTATTAACTATAACCAAGGGATTTGTCTTGATTATGATTTAAATATTTGCTATCAGAGCTTGTCAGATAATTCATTTTATCTGAGATACCCAATGCGACAAGACAGTATATACTTCGTATACTGAATACTGCTGAGCAAAATGGCTTTTATATATAAAAGTTTAGAAGATAAATACATGCAAAAACCAAAACTGCGTGAATACACTTCTTTGCCAGGTTTCAATTCGTTTTTTACAGGGGCATTACTTACGTCAAAAAACTTGGACCTACAACATGAAGCTAATTAATACAGAAGCTTAGTGCAGCAGTGCCAGCAACCTTTGTAGAGGCAAAGTAAAACAACTCAAGGTTGATACAACAGCAAAAGTCATAAAAAGGTGGGTGTAAACAAAAGAGGGTTTAGGACTTCTGGGAAGGCTAGAACATAAATTTTAATAGGTAACTGCTTACTTTGTCTCTGCCTGTTTTCTTTAGCTTTCTAGGGTAAAGGGATTTACTAATATTCTGTAGAAGTAAAATCAGTCCTGTAAATTATATATGCACTTACAAGGAATATGTTAAAACCTATCTGATAATCTAGGAGTCCTTTTAGTCCTCTGTCCTATTGAAGGAATCCCATTATTTTCATAAGAACACAGTAAGTATTTAAATTGTAGGGACAGTTCAGGGATGTGAACAGCAATTAACATCCACAGATTATTTTTTATGTCATTTCCTGCCATCTTGCTTCCCTGAATTAGCAGGAACGCATCCATCGGGATAGAGATCTATCAATGGCAGTCATCAGACCAGCTATATGAAAATGCTTTGAACGAAATTCATCTCACCTGAGCTTAGACACCTAGTGAGTAGCTTTTCATATTGAACGAGTTAGCTGAGGATGCTGCTTCTGCAACCAGTGGAGAAACAAACATTTCTAGGACATCATTCGCACAGCCTATTTTAGACAACTACTTGGGAGAAAAGCATGCTGGGCTCCAGTCACTGTATTGACTACATCTGTACACCTCCGTTTGGTCAGGTTCATTCTGCTGAGCATAGCTGTCTGTAGGGGAAGAGGCGGGGAGGGAGCCAAGAAGCTATACTCTAGTCAGCGTAACTTTGATTCCAAGATGGATAAAAGAACAAGTACACCCATTTTAAGTACTTAGAGGAAAGAAAGATCATCAGTAGCAGCCAGTGTGTATAAACAATGCCAAGCCAATCTCAGTCACTTTAATAACAGGCTAGAAGTGTTGTGGTAAGCAGCTGCAACACGAGTTAACAGGACTTTTGACACTATCTTGCATGACACTCACGTAAGCAAGCCAGATAGTCTAGATGAAACGACTGCTAAAGGTCACAACGATATTCACGAGGAAGGTAGTAAGATTTCTTTATCTAACTGAAAGGTGTTAAGAGAGGGTTCTAGAGAGATCTCTGCTCCATTTATTGTCATTCAGTGTTTTCTCTGATGACTCGATGAAGGAATAATGAATAACCTGTTCGCATTTTCAATGGACTCAGTGCTAAGAGATGCTGCTCTTTTAGGAATACCCTTACATAATCTTAAAATAATCTTGAGAATTGCTGCAATGCTTTGAAAAACAGGATGCACTTTGATATGGGTAAGTAGAGCGAGTTATGCAGTAATCAAATGCAAAAACAAAATGGGAAAGGATTGGCTTGCCGCAGTCATGCAAGGAAAAGACCTGAGGATGAAACTAAATGTCAGACAACAATGTCAGATTCTTGGAAAAAAAATCCCACTATCTACAAATGTGTTATAGGTAAGACACGGAGAATCTGTTCTACACATTCCCCGGTCAGATGCCAGCTGGGATACTGCGTTCAGTTTTGGGCATTGAACTCGTGAATAACCAAGAGTCCGAAGAAAAGCGACAACAATTGTCTAGATGTTCAGAAGACATGACCTGTAAAGAAGGACTTGAAAACCTCCTGGTTTCTTAGTATAGAAAAAAAAAAAAGAGGCCCGAAGGAAAATACAACAACAGTCTCCAAATGTAATGTGTTTTGCAAGAAGGAAAGTGATAAACTATCTTCTGGGTCCATGGGTTATGGGATAAGAAGTTATCTACTTAGCCTTTAGCAAGGAATTCTTAAGTTGGACTTTGTGAGAACTTTCTGAATGTAACAACAGCAAAGCACCAGCATGTTTTGCTGCAAAAAACTGTAAAATCTCTGTCACGGGAGGTTTTTAGGAACAGGTTAAAAAACCTGCTTGTTGGGAATTACTGACATATAGTTGTTTGTGCTGTGGGGGAAAACGAATTTTTAATGTCCTTTCAGAGTTATTTTCTTTGGTTTATGTGTTTGTCCAATCTTTAGAAAAATATAGTCTTAGTACGAGAATTCAATGAGAAGTCTTTGTATGTATGTTTTGTACAAAAGCCAATTTACTAACAATCTAATACAAATGTAAATTTGCTTTTCCCCCCAAACAAGTAGCCTTAGTTCTAAATTAGAAAAATACTAAAGCAAATATTGTTTGAGTCATAATAAAGATGACGGATTAGTCTTTGATGCCTGGGTAGGAATAGAAAGAACAACCTAAAAAAAGAAATGCTGCTGCAAATCACAAGTCTGTGTGGAACAGACTTATTCAAGCATTGCAACAAAAAACGTTACCTGGGCTTTATTTAGAAATAGGCACTTCCAGGTAAATTCAAAGCTGCCTGCCTCAACGCTTTTCCTGACTTTTCTACTCCTCCTTTCATTCTGATCAATGAAGGCAGTGTCACAATACCCATACACTAGGAGTGCCACCTGCACAGCTCATAGTTCAACAGTAAGACTGAATGCCCTTTCAGTACTTCAGAAGAAAAAAAAAAGCTACTTACCTTATAAAACCTAATGGATTGAAGAGCAACAAGAAGGAATTCCCATCTAAATGCAAATCAAGGCAAACCCATTTTGAATGCAAGAGTAAACTACAAATTGTAATTTTCCCACCATTTGCTAGTGCTCCTTACTACAATTACAGTTCTATAATACTCAAGTAGTTAACAGCTCTTCTCTTGATGAGCTGTCAATGAACAACTTAGGATTTTTCCAAATGTATGTCATAGATATGCTTATTCTTTTGCAATCTGTTTGTGCAAAATTAATTTAAAACACTTACTGCTTATGTTTTGTTTCATTTAGTCTGGTTTATGAAGTGGAAAAAGACAGAAGTTATCGGGGAAAAAAAGGTTTCATCTGCTGGTTAAACTGTAAATTAAACTCCTACTTGTTTTCTGCTAGAGTGTGATAACTGATACGGTGGTTTACGACAGCTGAGAACACTAGAATCAGTGAGGCTCAGATTAGGATCCCATCTTGGATCCTTCCTGTATTTTAAACTGCTCGCTGAACGGTGAAAAGGCTGATGTGGAGTAGCAGTCCAAGAGTCTGTTAGGTGCTTGGAGAACATGGTCAGTCTCAGTGAAGAGCTCTGGGCCTGGTTCTGATACAAAGCCGTCTTTACCTCGAAAAGCTCAGAGTGAACAGAGCAGCTGTGCAGCAATTGTAGTTTCTACCATTTATTCTAATGAAACTCTGTTCCAGCACCAAACGAACTAGTCAGGAAGGGGACGTCTCATACAAAATACTGGATTCAAGTTTTTTCTTCCTGTACCTGGAAGGAATGCAATAAAATCTGCTCTAATCTCAAAAGACTTTTGAAATATTAGATGCTATAGTCATATCAGTGACAACTCAAAGATGACAATTTGTTTAGAACACAGTAACCAAATCCCACACCAAAACCTGGCATAGAAAATGCCCTCCATATCGGCATTGTACGTTCTCCACGGGATCCTTACTGGTGTCAGTTCGGCGCTCTGTCACTGATCTGCAAGGCCCACCATGAACTGGAGACACAGCTATGCCACAGTGGGTATGAAAGTGACAGAGCAAGTGTACATATTCTGTGTATCTTTCTGATAGCATATGGTGAGGTTAAAGGTGGCTCTAAGGGTTTCATTTTAAAACAGCTCAGAGTTTGCCATTGGATAAGAACTATACCCTGAAAGGTTGGTTTTTTCTTTCATCCCAGTATCATCAGAATACGAATTGCCCAGTGGTCTCAAGCAGGGGTCTTTTGACATGGAATACAGATCAGCTGCATAGTGCTTTCAGGAAGTTTAGAATGAGTAACTAGCCTCCCACTGCAGGAATCCTCCCACTTAACAGTAGCTGTAATATTAATTACAGAGTTAATTATTAGAGATAAGCAGTCACAGATGGGGATCTTTCCTAAGTTAAATGGATAACATAAATGGAACAACAATCAAATTTAGCCAAATCCTAAAAAAAAAAAATATAGGAGTGCATTCAGCACTAGGAAAGAAGATGAAATGGACACTTTGCATTTCTACTAAGTCTTCACTGTAGTTACAGTACTGAGTGTCGAAATCCGTTTACCCTGAAGACATGTGAACTGAACGTGCAGAGTGAATTTGGATTTTTAGTGGAGAGCCCTTCCTAAATATTCTGCACGGAAATGAACTAGCAGTTTAATCCCAGCGAGTTCTGTCCCTGACTTAATAGAGAAACAGGATATATTTACAAAACTTCCTTTGATCCAACACGAAAAACAAAGAACCTGTCTTATACACAAGCGGTGTGCTGCAGCACCTCACTTTGAGAAAAAAAAAAAAGTGGTACCAGTGACAGAAGAGTTAAGCACTTCTAAAAAATAAAATTCAAAGGAAGTAAAATAGCAAGGTATAGTGTAGATCGCAGCTGAATTCTTACAGAATTTAGGCAGAAGGCAGAAGTGGAGAAGAGGCAGGATTTGTTTACATACCCTCTAATCTGTAGCTGTGTGTCTGAGCCTGTACCACTCTGCAACTCAGACAAGGCACAGTTTTGGTCAGGAATATCAGAAGCATTCTCTACATAAGCCTTTGGGGCCAATATTCATTCCTCAGATTACTCGTGTAGAATATAGGTGGAGTCCAAATCAATATTATCAGCATGACACGTTATTAATCAAACAACCTAACACTAAATTCTGTCCTTTTGAATCTAAGAACTTGTGAGGGACTGACCTGAGTTTGTTAAGAATACTGATGCTGCAAGCGTGCCACCTGATTCTGCAAATGCAGGGATGCCACTTCCTGTTTGAATCTATTCCAGAGTTTTTAAGTGTCCTCGTCTTAAATGTTTGTTACGGTATATGCTCAAAAAGATACACTTTAGCTGTTTTCGCACATGTGGTTGAGTGCTGCTTTGTCGCTTTGAAATTGAACCTATCCCTTATCACCCTGAGGGGCATGGTTGAGGGCAAGGGGAAATTATTGCTGGAGAGCGCTGCAGTAATCAGGTAATAAGCGTGATTACAGGAGATATTTTGTTGTGACATACACTTTACATACATTTTAAAAAGCCCCAAAGAACAGATTAAGATAATACTAATGGTAAAAAACGGGTAAGCATCCGCTAACTTAAAGTGAATGGAAAAAAAAGTGTGAGTGCACATTTACGCGAGTCTTCATTCACTGGCATTGAATACAGGATTATTTGTGTTAGTTAAAGTTAGGCACTTAAGTACTTTAGCTGGATTGAGGCCAGAGTACTGATGAGTAATCTGCAGAACACGGGCCACTGAGAATAACAAATTTGAAAATAAAAATAAAAAATACTCAGGGCCAAATCTGATTTAAATAAACACATTTACTATACACCATTTCGTTTTTGTCATCTTAGTGTTGTATTTCAAAGCCTCCATCAAGGATAGTGACTTCCCTGTGCAAACATTACTCCAGCTTTCAGTGATGATGTTTTTTGAACTTAAAATGAAACACCTTTTCCCTAACAAAGCCTGAAGTTAACTGATGCCATGCTTCAGGCTTCAGTAAACTCTGCAAAATTCTAGTAACCTATTAGCAGCCTACTGGTAAAATGTAATTTCCTGATCATCAGCAGTTTTTAAGGGTTGGAAGCAGATCTGCTGAGCCTAGACGTTAGCAGGATGACGCAGAGTTACAAGGGTGGTTTGCCCAAGAATAGAAAAAACCTTCAGCTCAGAGCTGAATCACCCACCATCTCGACAAAACTTCTTCAAGAAATGTACGTAGCCCTGGACTGAACAAATAGTTCACTCGGTGGCAGGAGCTGCACTAAGCAGCAGGTAGCTGCAGGCTAAACGTGGAGCACATGAGCTGTGCTAGAGGGGACCACTTTCTGCAGCGCTTACCATGACTGAGGGTCTCAACAGAACTCCAGAAGGAGTCTTTGAAAGCTATCTCAAAGAGGCAGGCAAAGATAATGAAGTATTTTTCAGTGCAGTTCTAAGAGGACATTAAACACCTCAGGAGGACGACCTGGTAGCACTCAGGGGCTCTGTGTTTGCATTAGAATTAAAGCCGCCCCCCAGCTGACGAACTCTAGGCATGAGGCCATCAGTGGCCCCACTAAAGCTTGTGAAGTCTGTTATCCCAGAGCAGCTACTATTATGCGTAGACAAACCAATATATCAGTTCTTGAGAATACCTCAACTGTTTTAAAGGAAGCTCTAAAATAAACACAGAAGAGCAGCCTACTTTACAGAAGTCTTTTGAGTAAATCTTGATGTGCTCTGAAAACATGCTAGCTTCCTCTGATTATTATGGTCTGCAGTGTAAAAGCTTGTTGCTACAACCTTTAAATACAACACATGCTATCTATAATTAATTTATCTTAAGCCACTTCCAGCTCCTGTTCTAGAAATACCTCAGTTCTGTAGAACTTTTTTGTGTGTATTTATCATCATAACATCTCTCTGACTTAGAGAAGTGTTCCCTCTTTTTTTTTTTGTAAATACAAACTGAGGCACTGGGAGACCAAGTGCCTTAAGAGTGACACAAGTGATCTTTGATAGCGCAGGTGGTTGCAGCCAGCTCGCTCTGATCTCTAAAGCATGCCCTAGCTACTCGCACTGTATTTTTCTCCTTTCAAAACTTGTTTTCTTTAAAAGTTCTGCAACTGAAATGCTCTTTGAATTCCAAGATTTCTCCTCTAAAACAGCAACAGCCAAAATGCTTGAGGCCATGAGAAGAAGGAAGGTTAAGGCAGGCATCTATTTCTCCAAAACATAACCTCTGTACCTGTAAAATCTTGGATGATGGAAGAAACGACTTGGTGAGCAGTTTGTTATTATGTGCTTTTGTACCAAAGTGGTGCTCAGTGGCATCCTGCTCTCTCTTTCTGAAGATGTATTCCAGGAAACAAAGCCGTGCACTCTCCATGGAAACTATTCCTCACAGTGCTCCCTAAGAAATCAGCTTTGGCAGCGTCCTGTGTGCGACAGGCCTGTTGGGATGTGCTCCTCTGCGGTCGTTATCAGCGTGCTTAAGGGAAAGGGGTAGGAGAGGAATCTGTCATCTCCTTTCATAAGCCGTGTCTTCATCAATAGCTGTTTCCATTTATGTAAGGAGCTGGATCCTGAGGTAGTACACACCACGAATGTTTCCGAGTAAATACAATCCCAACATCCAAAGCTTCAAAGGCCAAACACACAACAGCGGGCAGATAGCAATCTTGCAGCTGCTGCTCTCCCTGCCACTCAGCGATCAGCTATTTTCCATTGTTGCCAGGAGCTCTCTTCTTTTCTGATTCCCAAGCTCTGTCCCTCACTTAGTCTTTTCTGAACGCTTAATGTTTTCCCCAACTCGTTTTTCCATCCTCTGCCTGTCCATCAGCTTCCTTTCTCATCTTCAGTACTTGTGCTAGTCATTTGTAAGTGTCTTAATAGACAATCAAAATTGTACAAAGACCCTGATCCAGCACAGTGACAACGCATGCACATCGCTTTAGGCGCTTTAGTACTGTTGACTCCAACAGGACTACCAACATACTTAAAATTAACCACACTTTTAAGTGCTTTCCTGGATCAAGGCCATCATCTCATTGACGTTAACCAAAACAAAACGGCACCTGAGATTCAGCGACATAAATACGTAGCAGCCCCAACCAAACTCAGTGCTGTAACCTTCAAGTTACCTTTCTTCAGTGCCTTCTGCCACTGCTAGCTGTGTTATGTCTACACTTAAAATCTGTTCTGCAAGTGTATACTGGAAGTAGTGCTTAGGAACAATCCTGTTTAAGCCGACGCTTTCTTACAGTTTTAGAATTTGCCTGGCCTGTTTTGCTAGATCAGGCTCTCGGACAGTAAGGTCCTCAGGGCAAGAATCATGTTTATTTTTCTGCTTGAATCATATGTGCTCATATACCACAAAATGACAATTAGTAACTTTTTGTTTGGAGGTACAAGACTTCCTATGCACCGCAGATGCCCTGGCTTGTGTAGTTGAAAGTGAAAAAGTATGACAGACAAAAATTTCAAAAGTCTAAGGTATTAACCTTATCGCTGGCAATTTACTGTAACCCTAAACATGCAAAAAGACTAAATTAAAACCCTCCCCTCTTGAATTCTGGCCCCCTCCCTTTCCTTTGCTGACCTTCCACCTCCGTTTCCTTTTCTCTTTTATTCTCTGTTGATCATTTCACTGGTTGACACTTCAGTTTATAAGCCCCGTATGGTAGGAGCCTTGTCCTTTGTTAATCATAAAATAAGATTATGCATACCTTGGGCACTGTACACATCATTATTGTCTTCCTACAAATGTCTTCCACGTTGCCCCACCCTCAGTTCCAGCTGAGAATGCTGTTGTGAACAAGCTCAAAGAATAAATATTTTGCATTCATTTCACCAGCACAATGGAAACATTTTTCCAAGCTGCTGCCAAGATGGTATCTAGTCCTCTTCTAAGTCAGCAGCCCATGCAGCTGACTTTCAAATGGCCAAACTTGCTTGATTGTAATCTTAAAAGAAAAATCACAGGCACAAGCCGTATTTTTAAAGAGCTGTATTGCTCTCCTCATGCACAAGCAGGTAGTGACACTATAAAACATGAAAGCTGGGGGAAAGAAGCTGTACAGACGTGAGTGTTGTTTGTGATGCCCCCCCTTATTTCTCCCAACTTCAGCAGTTTATTTCACCCAGTCAGGGGAAGGGACTGGGTAACGTTGCGAGGAAGTGAGAAAGGAGTATCACTGCTTTGTGTCATTCACGTCCTTTTGGTATCAGCCAGCTTTTTACACTCTTTAAAGCTCTGCTGGCCATTAAAGACAGTGTGTCTGAAAATACAATATAGACAAAACCAGCCTAAGAGAGATGAAGACAGCGAGGAATTTGTAGAATTCCCTTCCATAAGCATCTTTTGCTTATTCTTAGCTGTATTTTCCCTCCAGTGCAATACATAAGCAGGTGTCGTGCAACAGAACAGGTTCAAAACCATGCATCTCTCCTCCATTCTCCTGGAAGGACTTTGGCGTGTAACCCCTACTGCTTTGTGGATAAACAGCCTAGATGGTAAATAATTTTTGTGTTCCAAAATTGCCCAGATAGAGCTGGTAAGAAACTGTCAGCAATCCTGTATCAAGCTGCAGCTTTACATTAAATCAGAGAGTAAGTATCTGGCTTCTCATCGCTAACAGAGCTTACTCTTAAGAGAAGTTCTGATCTTCTAGCAAAATAACAGGTTGCTTATGAAATTATGAAATTAAAAAGTCTAAAATTCAGAAGTAAACTGTGCCATGAGAAATCAGTTCAATGGGTAAAACCAGGCTGTCAATCTTAAAGCACCCTCTTACATCATGCTACTTACTCAAAAGGTATCTATTTATAGAGACGTACGAGGCCAGATCCTTAGGTTTAGCCTTTTTATACCATGCATAGTGGAGGACTTAGGGTGATAGAAGTAACTTAGCTTTAAGCCGCTGACTGTCTTCAGGATGAGGTCATGATTTTGGTGCCAATGTGTATCTTAAAAACGACTCACAAACGATCTAGTTTTAATTGCCATAGCTACTTGTCGCCTTATGAGAGCTGTCGAAGCAGCTGGGAATTGGTTGGAGTCAGAATTCTGACTACTCACGCTTTCCACCTAGCCTTTCTCCTTTTGATCTATGACTAGGAGGAACAGGAATTGTAGGACTTTATGCCATTAAAATAAATAATCCACTGAGCAAATCCACAGATAGTTGATTAAAGTATCTCTGTGGCTGCAGAAAAAGCCACAAGCTGACACAGACACACATTTCCATAGGGCAGAAAAAATGATCTTTATGCAATACAATTTCTCTGCATCCTAAGATTGATTGCCATGAATCTGAACACTGCAACCAGAATACAAATACATTAGGAAACCAGTGCTTCAGGAGGTTGTGACTGGCCGTTTCTTCTTCTAAACCAAATAAGTAGCTTTTAAAAAACGCAAATTAACCAATAGAAAATGGCTAGTAAGATGTTTGTCGCATATCTTAAAGGGGAGGAAAATACCAAATGTGATACAAAAGATACGACTAATAGGGAGAAGGTGAAGTGGGAAAACAGAATATCAATAAAATGGGGGCTGAAATTAAAAAGAAGTAGTGTGGTACAGCTGAAGCTTTCTATTTTTGTAATGTTCAGTTCCAGGTGAGTTTACTCGTTCATTTGCTCTTTATGTCCCACTGAATCTCACCGTGGCCTTTCCAACCATATTAAGGAATTCTCCTGTGAGCCGATACTCAATTCAATGGAGCCACCGTGATGCTCCGTCAAAGGAGCCTGAAATCAAATCAGGTGGGCTCAAAACATTTTCCCATTAACATTGTATGTCACTGTTATGCAGTTCATCAAAAAGCTCTTCCTTTACCAGGTTTGCAACTAGTTAGTTACACGCCAACTGTTGGACAAATATATATACTGTTTTTAAATTAAACACACTTTCACGTGGACGGCAACAGTTCCAGTAGGGAGAAATGTGTAAACGATGGCGGCTTGTTACAGCCCATCGGTTCTGTTAGAGAACAGAATCCTCTCGCGAAAGGACTGCTGGTACTGAGGCACCTGAAGCTGGCCTGGACACACCACCGCTGCAAGAGCTTTCTTCACTGCTAAATGACAGCCTTTCTGGCTCTAATTTCTGTGATCAATTTACTGTGGTGTAAATCAAAGCTGGATCGCGGTAATGTCTCGGCACTCTCATACATTGCCTTAAACCACATGAATGCTGAAACAGGGAGTTCTTGCACATTTGCAGACGGGATTCCTTTTCTCCCAGCCTGTGCTTTTCTTCTCTTTTCTATTTTTTTTTTTAAAGACAACATCAGAATCAAAGAACGCTTTCCTGTTCTCTTAATCAGATTTAAATCTCTTTAATCAGCCAGCTAGATTATGGAGCTCTGATAGGTGGCGGGGCTTTTTGGAGAGAGCCAAAGTGAAGGACCTGCTGCACATAGCCTGGTTCCCAGGCTCCTTGCCAGCGGCAGGGTGTGATGTAATAGCCTTTCACACTGAACAAATTAACAGCCCTGTTTTTCAGTTTACTACATTTTTGGCTAAGAAACAGCACGAACAGTCTTGCAAGGAAGTGCTACTGTTTAACAAGCAGGTAGCTGCACAAACAATCTTGTTTCCCTCTCCGTATCTAGGGCTGGAAGAGAGGGTTCCAGCTGTACATTACGTCTCTCCTCTTCCATATGCTGGAGCAGCAAGGACTGTGTGAAATGGATGCAGACTAAACACTCTCAGTTCTTCCTGTGTGCTATTGTCTGCAGTTTTAACAGGACTCGCGCACACAAGCTTAGAGTAAGCCTCAGCCTACCTTCTGGCTGCGATGCCTTCTCTTTAGGAATGTTCTGGGAAATGGCTCAGAAGTTCTTTGGAGAACAGTGGTTAACTACACAATCCTATGGAAAGGGCCGTTTCTGTAAGCATGTTCTGCCTTTGTCACTTCTTTGGAGCAGAGGAAGCCCCCTCTCTGTTTTTCACCAAAAGAGAACTCAAAGGCAACTCCTCAGTTTGGAGCCAGGGTCTTCTTTCTCTGGCTTGGACTCCTCTTGTGCCAGGAAAGAGGAAACCTATAAAGGCCAGGAAATTATGTACCACAAAAATGCTTGTGTTTGCAGGAGACAGGGAATACTGCTATTTTCACAGTGTCCTATGCATCAGTGGAAGGAGAAAGGATGGAATGAAAAGGATACAACCACATTAAGCTCAGCAGACTACACTCCACTTTCAAATACGGGCAAAGCGGAAATACGGCAAACATACTCATTACTGAATTTGCAACCTCTCTAGATTCCTTTCATGGTTAGTAATGTCACATTAAAGAAGAGTTATCATTTACCACTTACCGCCTGAAGGTCACACAGTCCAAACAACACAAGGCCAAAGTACAGAGTCATGAACTGTACTGTGAAAAATCAAATTCCTCCTTCCCCATTTAATGTGGTGCACAGTAATCTTTCCATATAGCTTTCATCTCTTATCAGCTGAATTTCTCATTATCACCTTCTAACTGAACCACCAGGAACACCCAGAAGAAAGGCTGTAAGAGCTGCTGCAATGGTGTCTCACAGTCTCATCGCATCTAGCTCTGGGCTCCTAACAGAAGTGCCCCTGTTACAAATGCAACGCCCAGAGTCGCTCCCTTCGTAACCAGTGCAAAAGGCTGTTCAGCCCACTGAAGATCTGATTCATCCCCTGTAAATGCCTCTCTGTGGGTTACAGAGACAACTAGAGCTACTATACTCCCAACTTAAGCAGCTCAGATAGATAGGTTTCTAAAGTTAGGTGGGATAAATCCAGACCTTAGTGATTATCACAGATGTCCACTTAGTGTGAGGTTAATTGCTTAGGTTTGTATACTGTGCCACGATGATACTCGCTGAAAGAGGATCTCCCTCTGTCAGGAGCTGTCTCCCACTTTTTATTCCCCTTGCCAGAATCTCAGGCTTAAAAATTACATCAGAATATACTGTTCTAAGTGCTACGAATAATGAAAGGTTGTGATTAAATCTGCTGGGAAAGAAATATTTTTATTCTTTCCTCCATGCCTTCTCTCTTGCTGATGAGATTTAACCATTCTGCACCACAGTCTCAGAGTTACAAAAAAACAAGTACACAACTTCAAATTACGTTAATTATAAAAATGGGCTAAGATTAGTTCCAAGTCCTGATACCGCACCTTCCTATAGTTATTCACTGTTCTGTGGAGTTTTTTTAGTAATAATTCCAGGTCTGAGTCCAAGGGTTCCTCTTTGCTATTGCAATATATATAGCAATTATAAATCATCTATAATAGTTCTGAGAGCTCACACATTATCATCACTAGTTAAACAATACAATAAGTAAATGAGATTTAAGTTGACAGAGCCCTGTAGGTAAGAGTCAACTTCTTGTTTCAGATGTCAACGTAAAAGCTTCCCTGTCAATGAACGGATCATCTAACAGCATGGCCACTATGAAACCATTTATCATATAATTTATGGCGTGTTTTTAAGATAATTGGAATTGTTATGCCAAGAAATAGTGATCAAAGTAAACAAGAAATTAAGTCTGCCTTTTACAGATTTGTTTACGGTACGTCCATTGTGAAAACATGTATTTATTAACACACAGCTCAGAATAAAAGAAACGTTTGAAATACAGCACGCAATTCAAAGTGCAGGGTCCTGCACGCAGGGCGGAGCAATCCCAAGCACAGGTCCAGGCTGGGCAGAGAATGGATTGAGAGCATCCCTGAGGAGAAGGGCTTGGGGGTGTTGGTTGACGGGAAGCTCAACACGAGCTTCAGACTCTCTCTTGTGCATATACACAATGCACGCTTGCAGCCCAGAAGGCCAACCGTATCCCGGGCTGCATCAAAAGAAGCATGGCCAGCAGGTCGAGGGAGGTGATTCTGCCCCTCTGCTCTCTTGAGACCCCACCTGGAGAACTGCATTCAGCTCTGGGGCCCCCAGCATAAGAAGGACATGGACAGGTTGGAGCGAGTCCAGAAGAGGGCCACAGAGATGATCAGGGCGCCGGAGCACCTCTCCTGTGAAGACAGGCTGAGAGAGTTGGGGCTGTTCAGCCTGGAGAAGAGAAGGCTCTGGGGAGACCTTACAGCAGCCTTCCAGTACCTGGAGGGGCCTACAAGAGAGCTGGAGAGGGGCTTTTTACAAGGGCATGGAGTGATAGGACAAAGGGTAACAGTTTTAAACTGAAAGAGGGCAGATTTAGATGAGATATTAGGAAGAAATTCTTCATGACGAGGGTGGTAAGACCCTGGAAGAGGTTGCCAGGAGAAGCTGTGAATGCCCCCTCCCTGGCAGTGTTCAAGGCCAGGTTGGATGGGGCTTTGAGCAACCTGGTCTGGTGGAAGGTGTCCCTGCCCATGGCAGGGGGAGTGGAACGGTGGAACGAGATGGTCTTTAAAGGCCCTTTCAACTCAAACCACTCCATGATTCTATAAATCAAGAAAGTTGGTCTACTGCTGTCATATTTGTGAAAAAATGCTAGGTAAATACCTCACAGGGATCAAAAGACACAACAGTCCTGAGTGAAGACCCATCAGCTTCAGATTCATGCTGTTCTGCAGAAACTTAGCCTTTCTGTCCTCTAACAGTTTCTCCTCCATGGCAAATCATGACACCTCTCCTACATGGCAAATCTCTCTAGTCTCTGTTGAAAATTAAACATCCAGGGCTTTGTTCCTCACAGCTAACATTTGTCCCCAAGTAAAGAAAAACCCTAATGATTCACTGGCAGCCCTGCACACTCACTGTTCTCAGGTGTTTGAGTACAGAGGGTACAAGACAAAGATAATCAGGTGCTATGCATCCTATATAGTTGTAATATATATATTTCTGTGTCTTCTGAACAGCAGATAATAGGGTTCAATATACTGAGTTTCCATCCAGACTCTCTCTTGTACCTACATACAACCACAACAGTTGATAAATAATTGCTAAGAATTCTGTTTCTTTATTCTGGCATCTTCTACTCAACTTCGTATTGTCCAAATCAGCAAATAATTTAAACAAACTTTCCAGTCCATGGAATGTGCTAAGATTACATTGTTTCCCCACTTGTAACAGGTACAAAAGACTCCTCCGTAGCTGCACAGCACAGAAACACACTCATATGCAAACAATATGACTGACTGACTGAAACCTACCAAAAATATTTTTGTGTCCTAGAAGCCTTTGAGTTTCATAATTTATGTACCCAAGACTACTGCTTAAATGGAAAGACAGTGAGTTGGCTGGAGAAAAGTTACTGCTGGAGTTCCCTAACTATAAATGTAGGATTTATTTTATTTAATACTTTAATTATTTACTTTTGCATAGCAGCAGAACAGAAAGCCTGTATTTTGGAGGGAGAGTTTGGCTTGCTTAATCTAGAAAAACAAAGGTTGGCTTCAGGTACAACAGGATGTCACAAACAATGAATGAAACTGGCTATTAATTATAAGAGCAAATGGTTATGTCCATGAAAAAAAATAGGTTGAAAATCAGAGACTTCCTAGCCATTACAGAAGGGGTCCCCAAAATAGGGCATCTGTTTTGCTGGGTGTGCATGAATGACTTGAAAGCAGTATGTGAACACTGATCCAGTACCTAAATGCTCTCAGCATAACAGTGGCTGCTGCCACTGTGGAGGTAGCTAACACAAAACCAAAAAGGTTTGGGGATTGCTGTGTTAGCGTATTCAGATCCTGGCACAGCTCTCCCATGGGCGAGTGGGAGGAAACTTCCTGCTTTTAAATAAATCATTAAGAACTGGAACGAAACAGAACTTGTAGTCGTTCAACAGGGAAACAGACCTCATGAACCTTTATGTCCTTTACAGTTCTAGATTCTAGATACAAAAAATGTCAAAGATTTTATATTCTGAGGGGAAAAAAAAGAAGAAAAGCTGAGGAAGACAGATGCAGGGTAGCTAGCTCTGGTGACAGATCAGTCTGCTAGTTCCATGAGGCAGGGGAACGGGGAACAGAAAGATACAGTTAATGCAAAGGAAAAAAGAAAGAAGGGGCAAAAAGGCAGAGGAGAAAAGAAAAGAAGAGGTGTGATGCCTGTGAGGCTCACGCTGGCTGAGGGAGAGGGGAGGAGGCACAATGGCACACAGTGCGGACGCTGCGGTGGAGACTGTCAGAGGCTGGAATTCATCTGTTCCCAGGAACTGCTGAGTTCATGCATTCCCAGGAGCTGAAGAAACCACTCATATGAAGACACCTCTCCTACGTCGGGGGCTGGATAAACACCCTGGTAGCACTGCCCTTCTCCCTCTACTCTGAGCTGGGGCAGGAGGTGTGATAGCAACTAGTGCCACTAGTCACCAGCTGTCCTGGTCATCTCAGACCCCAGAGGCAGCCAGGAACTCAAATCCCTGCAGCTCACACTGTGAGTTTCTTTTTGATATGCTCTCCTTGGCTGCTAGCTCTCTCATCAGCTCTTCCTAAGGGAGATAAAAGACAATCCTATAAAAAATTTTATCCTTCTCTAAAGTGGCATTTCGCAAAACACGCTTGAGAATTGTGCAAAAATTAGTCGCTATTTGGGTAAATTAGAAGGGGAGCTACCGCCCTTGGATTCCTAGTGCCTTATCAGCTGAGTACTGGGAAAGCTGAGACAGGTCTGCAGTAAAAGGCCCATGACATTGTTCTCGTTCTGTTCCACAGTGTGGACACACACGCTGTAGCCCATCGGTTGTAATACAAGAAACAGTTAACACACAATCCTGTACATTTCCCAGTGGAAAACTGCACACGCGCTTTACTTACTGGTTTTGAGGTAGCACAGGGGGCTGGTGTCATGATAGGAGGCTTGGCTGCACTTTGAGATGGAGGCAAAGAAAATCTCTGCCCTGTGTCCGGAGGTGAAGAACAGTGAATCCGTGTTTCTAGTCTCTCAGGCTCATGTTTATAGGACTCGAGAGGAAACGTGGGCTGCTTGGTCACTTGTGTTGGGGTAGATGGAGAAGAGGAGAGGCCAGAGGCTGTAAACAACAATAATTACCAAAGATGAGGTCAGAAGAAAAGCAGATAGAAAGCTCAGCTTTACAGAGAACCTGTATTTTTTCATCACATTTCCCCACACTAAAAGTATGTATCTCACCTCCTCGTTTATGAAAGGGAACTGCTCCGCCTTGCCAGTTAAACTCTTTCAATCATTCAACTGGTTGAACTCTCTGATCCATTTACACGGAGGCATCGTGGCGAGACGAGAGCGCTGGAGGTTTGTGTTGTATGAACCTCCTGTCTGATTGCTTATTTCTAAAATGATCCTCGGCACTTGCATTACTTTATTGTTATCATTTTAATACTCCTGTGAGTCTCAGGATTAGCCCTATCTGACGGCACAAGGCTCAAGAGCTCTAATGGTTGCTTTTTCTTCTTTTTCAGTATTTCAACAGTATCTCGTCCAGCAGTTAGAATAAAACTAGGAGCACAGGCGAAAAGAAACAGGGCGTATTTCCCACGAGTCTCAGACTGCTTTCTGTAAGGCTCTTGGCAACACCTTATACAAGCCATAATTGTTTTCAACAGCCTTTGAGGAGAAAATTTATTCATATCTTTTGCTGAAAATCAGTGTCAGTGGCAGATAATTCCTCTCGTGAGCATCCTGTTTTTATTTGACACATGTATCTACCCCAGCTGTATTTTAGGGTACGTTCTTAGGGCAGTTCTGAATTTGACGGTTTTAAATTTAACAGATCATTTAAGCTATATTTATTATCCATTTAAGAACCAGCAGACATCCACATCCAATTAGAAAATTCAAGCTACAATGTCTGTGTTTCTTGTTATATCTATATGTTCGTCGGCAAACAATGGACGATTCTCTTATGCCAGCATAAATCAGGACAGACTTAAATGCATAAAACTGTGAGGCTGAACAGAGCTACATATTCTTCAGTGGGCCGCTGGCACCTATATGATCTCTGAATTTGGTTCACTTCTTGTACTTCCAGAGGTTTGTGCAGATGATCAGTCAGTCCAGAGGGGACTCAAGTCCATCGAAGGGGGCAGATACGATAGCATTTAATAAGCATAAAATCCCAAGCCATTCAAACAAATGTTTGGGAACACGATAATGCACCTTCATGATAAGCCTAGCTCATCTCAGTGTGAGATTTCAAGGCTCATGTCAAGGTGTCACCAGAGATTTTTGTACCAGAGATTTTTTCCCATTCAAAAGCTTTGCATCGGTGCACACACAGCCTCCACCGGTCCTTCCTTTCAACCTGGGGTAAAGTGCATTGGTACGACTCGCTTTATACTCATTACCTCTCAGTGCCACGTTTTACCTCGCAGACAGCATTTTCAAATAAAACTTTGCATTGATGGAAAGTAAGAATAAAACTCAGTGATAACTAAGATGCTAGAAGCAGAAGCCTAGAAATCCAACAAGTCAGGAAGGATCTATTACATGAAGAAACTGTTACTCCTGACCTATCTGGAGAAGAGTTACCATATCTTATGACTAAGGGAATTAAGGAGGAATTTAGGTAACTGTTCTTTAGCTAGCATTCTTCACTGACAACAACCTTGCTCGACGGCTTTTACATATGAAGAGACTTAATTATAAGAGAATAGAACCACTCATCCAGAAACCTGCAAAACAATTAGGCTCTAACGTGTTNCAACAACCTTGCTCGATGGCTTTTACATATGAAGAGACTTAATTATAAGAGAATAGAACCACTCATCCAGAAACCTGCAAAACAATTAGGCTCTAATGTGTTTTATTTGTAGTGCTTTTAGTGGTGCAGTGTCATGTCCTTCTGTCAAAGAAAATCCTAACTCTCACTGAAAAATTTTAGCTTTCCTGGAATCAAAAAGGACCCCCTACTCAACTCAGTCTCTCTCTTCAGTCCTTTCCAAAATTGCAGCTGCCCTCCAAGGCCTTCCATTTCATTTCATAGAGAGACCTGCAGCTCTGCCAACCGAGCAGCAATAACCACAGAGCCAGTGGAGCCTGGGCGTTGTAGGCAGATACAAACGTTGGCCAATGCGACATGCTGCAGGGCGAGGCAAGAAGAATAACCCTGGTATTTTGAATGACCTCAACTTCTGCTGATTTCAATGGAGAGTGTCCCACATCCTGAAGGATTCAAAGGACACCTAACTTGCCTGTTGAGTTTTTGTTTACGGACATATTTAGACAAGCGGTGCTGGGGAAGATGCTCTATCTATCTTCTGTGTTTTTATGGATGTACAAATGTTTCCTGAGCACTCAGACTGGGGCTTGAAGTGGACGGTAGCTGTAATCGATGCAAATGTAAAACCACTAAAAGGGAGAAAAAACACCATTAGATCTTAAAGTCTTGCTGCTGGGTGTGTTCATTTTGCGCTAATGTATTCGGCGAGTCTACAAAAACCATTTCCAATATGAACAAGCTCTGCCAGAAGAGCTATTACCACACATAAGGAAACCACATATTCACCGTCCTAACAAGGCTGGCCTGCCAAGTGCAGAGGACATCTACAGGACACAGGAAGATGTGGCTCAAAGGAGACCAAGGAAGTAACCTCTCTTACATCCTGTGAAAACTATTGCCACCTCATTGTAGATGTGTAACAGCACAGGCAGGACGGACAGCGTGCTTTCCATTTTATGAGAACAGTCACTGGTGGTGAGTCTCCTTTTGGATGCCAGCCTTGGACACTTGGTGTGAGCTTTTATGGATGACGAGCATCTGTGAGTCCAGCAACTTTACTGGAAGCACTCTGAGCCTTACAACCATCTGTTTCAACGAGGCACGCACTTAAAACATAAAGTACTCACTGCTCACCCTAGCACATTTGAGATCCAATTTTTCTGTGACTCAGTTTCCTCACCAAGGTGGAGGGAAAATTATAATTATTTTGCAGGGTATTTGATTAAATTATGTAATTAAGCTTTTCAATCTTTGGTATTTAGAAGCCTACATCATAGCATTATTGTGGTATCATCTATGTTATTTACATTTGTACAATACTGAGATTAAAGGACTGATCCCATAGGAAATGTTAAATATTTTTACGGTTATTAAAACAAAAGACTTCTGGCTGCTGTGATACAGCTCAAGATCCTGAACCCTACAAAGGATTTGAAAAAAGCCTGCCACATCAAAGAACGAGAATCTGTAATTTATTCCCAGACCAAAATCAGTTCAGGAGTAACAGAACTTTGTATTAACTTTAATCCTATTGGACTGCCATCTAAACAGGCAGCGTTGGTGTAAATATATGGTCATATGTACGTGCAGTGGCTGCCCAGTTCTACTACAAAAGAAATCCATTGAAGAGATGAGATACAGCTATATCCCACGGCTCAAAACAGTTCATTTTGGAGAAAGTATGCATAAAACAATTAAGCAATGAAAATTAGCCAACAATCCTAGAATCTTCCACAATGAAGCTGAAAAAATTCAGTATGTACATAGGATTTTGGAGAAGAAACAATGTTTGAGATTGGCTGCAAACTCTACTGGTTCTGGTAACAAGATGAACTCATACGGCAAGTAATTACCTCTTATGCCAATGTTTCTTTCATCAGACAATGAAATGCATAATGAAATGTGATGTTTGCATGTTAAGAAATGAAATAGCTTTTCCTTTTTCCATAACACAAAACAAGCATTTCAGACAAAAAAATAAAGAAGAGAGAAAAATCCTAGCAGATCAGTTACTGTGTCACTGGCTAACACAAGGTTTTGTCCATTGTCTTCTATCGAACGTCCCTGTCCAGTTTTTAAAAAGACCAAGAGTTTTGCTTTGCCCTGATTCATCCTGACATTTCCTTTCTGCGGACAAAACAAGAGCGAAAAAAGAGGATAACTTTGTGGTCTCCATATTGATGAATCAGAAGTCCTAACATTTGCATAACTGAATATGCACATGAATAAGAATATTCAGAAGAATACATGAATACGTGGTGCAAAATTGCGTCAAGGTAAAGGAACAGCTTTCATATTATAGTGTGACTTTACTCAGAATATGTATGTGAGATCCTAACAGAACTAAATAGCACTGGTCTTAATTTTGAGCAAAGTGGGGCTATCTCCAGATGCCTCCTCCCTGCGACAGTGTTGTCTCTGATGACACGCGGTGACAGCCCAGTGTTCAGTTCTGTGCCTGCAGTTGAGCAGGTTGGATGCAAGAGCCCTGAGAAAATACTGCCGTAACAGTAGAGCCCACAACTTTGGCCCAAGTCAGCATACAACACTAGCTGGTATTTCGTTGGTCACAAACATACAAAAATAATTAACTTGTTTCTCTAGGTATTTGCAACTATTTCTTTTAAATAAAGCCCTTATTTTGCACGAGATTAAGTTATCCGCCTACCTACATGGGCATTCAGCTCCAAACCAGACCTCTGCTGATACGTAACAGGAAAGGATGAAGCACTACGTTGTCATTCGTGCACCCTCAAGGGAAGAAGGGTGGCTGCCCTCCTAAATTTCCTACATTCTCCGGGTGACACCCACAATTAGTTCGGTCACCTACAGTTCATGCCTGACCTGGCAGGATGCATCTGGTTGTTTCTGCGAGGAAGGATGCTCACAGCCCAGTGATTCCTGCCAAAGCCTCCCTTTTATTTATCAGCTCTGCTACACATATAGTTCTGCCCATAGCTCCCCAACCAACCCCTTCCCAGAAAGAAAAACAGCCCCTGCTCCCACGAACCTTCAGAGCCACCTGCCCACGAACGCTGCTGCTAGGGATTTCAGGGATGTGCTAGTGCTCCCGTACAAAAGGCGGGCTGCGGCTGGTTCGGAAGAGTCGCGCTCCCCTGTTGATGGCCCAAAGGATATAGCCAGCAGCCTGCTCTCAGACTTTATTTTTGTATTTGTGCGCTTCAGATGAAGTTGCTAAAACTGCTGAGAGTTACTGGCCGTGAAAAATAACGCACTTTTGCAGTTTACCTCTTCCTAGGAATCACACTTCAGTATACTCTCGTCCTGTACCTGATCAAGCAGATGATGCCATTGCTAACATATAAAGCTAAAATAGCTTTCCAAGTTTATAGCTAGGGATATATTCATTTAGACTGAAGCTTCTCAGAAACAAACAAAAGGAATTTCCATTTGCAGTGGCTCCGTGCGACGCTTCTTGTCCGATTCCTTCCCAGGACAACACTGTCCTTTCATTTCCATTCTTCATCTGGCAGTGAAACAGAGAAGGCGGCAGGCTGTGGCTGCTGAATTTTAAGTAGTTAGCAGCACAAGCGAAGCTGAGTTGAGCTGGCTGTTCATTAAGCTGATTCACTCTTCAGACAAAATACTATGTTAATTTTGACACATAAGCAAATTGATGCAAATTAGGTGAAATGAAGTTTAATGCCACTTAATGGCAGTAAAGCTATGAACCCATAAGCAGGTAAATGGTTACTGGCTCTTTCTATGCAAACAGTACTGGTGATATTGACTGTAAGTGTTGTAAAATACCTGTTAGTTAAAATAAAATAAAATAAAATAAGGCCTGAAAAGTAATCTTCAGAGCTATTGTACCAAAATATATGGCACATACTGCCCAGGAAATTTCCTGCAGTATCTCCCATTTTCACTCACACTCCAATTCAGGGTGCCTCCCACCCTACAAGAACTGCAGCTTCTACTGTCGAACCATATAGCCTACACCTTGCGATCAACAGCGCATCACTCGTCAACCGGCCAGGCCTTCTAGGCCTTCATCTGAGCTCCCTGGTTCCGGCTGAGCAGCATCTATCCTACCTGCGTGAGTAAGCACATTCGTTCCAGTCTTACTGAAATAACTCCATGGCTTTTCATGTAGCTGCTATGCCATTCAATGGAAAGCTTACTTGTTTCCAAAAACATCTTTCAGATTTTTTTCTTAATCAAAGGAAGAGAAAAATGCACCCTTTAAGTCATTATTATTATATGCTGTCTGAAAAGTTTCACAGGGAAATGTATATTTTTGCAGTAAAAATCAAATTTCTTTATATTAGTTCAAACATGGTAACGGAAACCACTCCCTAAGTGGTTTCAGTCACAGAAATACCTGAACCTGAAAGCTCCAACTTTTGCATTAGAAGCTATTTCACTTGTAAGACCTCAGACAAAGCCATATCAGTTTCCAGAATGCAGCGCATTCTCCTCTGCTTGTGGTCTATTTATGTGCCTAAACACCACTCCTATCTGTGGAATCTGCAATGTTACGCCTTCTCCTCGCGAAACTGAGAAAATAAGAAGTGGAAGAGTTTAATTAATAAAGTTTCAAGAATTGTTCTTCTTTCTGAAGATCTCAAGGCCCCTTTATGAGGAAAGGCTGATCAGGAGAAACACTCTCCCAGTTAAAGGGTTTACTGCAGATTTCTCCTGCGCTGCTTATTAGACGCGGGATCTTCCACCTTGCCTGGAATCGTACACTGGTTATCTTACATTTGTTAAATGTACTTGAGAAATCTGGAAAGACTTGACACGTTACGCCGGCACGGCTTACAGAACATAACCGAAGATGTTTTTTCATTTCCTTAGAGCAGCTTTCCAAATACCCACCATCTGGGAGCAGCAAGCAGGCTACACCTCCAGCCTCAGATAAGGCTTTGCAAGCCTTGGGAGGTTTTGGCTTTGTGTTGTTCAGCCTTTTCAGAGCGCACTGCAGGGTTCTGGATACGTTACCAAGCAGCCATCACCTCTGCACCATCAGGCTGGATCCGTCTGTCCGGCCCCCAGCCACGGGGGATCTGCCCTGCAGAACTCCCCTGTCCCACTGCGTAGGCACCCTGCAGCTGGTTTCTACCCTCTCCTTCTCCCAAGCTTAGCACCTTCTTGAGACCCGAACTTCCACACCGAGCCTGTGTTTTCACACTTGGTCCTTAATAGTTATTCTCTACAACTAAATGAGTTTCATCAGTTTTGGTTTTGCGTTGCCTGTTTTCTACCGACTCGCAGTTTTCCTTTATTCAGCAGACAAATTTCTATCAGAGTACGTGAGTTGACCAGGGGGCTTGATTGTCAGCAGAGAGGTGGCTGTCAAGGGCTGTGAACTTGGGCTCTTAGGGCTATAGGGAAACTGCAGGAAGTAGTATATAGGATCCAGAGATGTATACAATTATGAATTTGTTGCTTTTAAAGCAACACATATCTGGGAACCAAGGACAGCCAGCAGAGAGCAGAAATCTTGGCATGGAGCATCCCTCCCAATGGGACTTTTCTGGTTCTTGCTGGCAGGAAGATTCCAACCTGGCTCCTAACTCCCAATTTTCTGCCACCCCTTATCCTTTGTTTTGCAACTACTGGAAAGAATACCAAGGGCAAATAACTCATAGCAAAGAAACAGAGATCAGCCACGAGCTTGGTGGCAAATAATGGCTTTGTTTGGTTTTGTTTTTTTGAGACGGCACATTCCACTGCTGTTTGACAGCCTGACAGCCGATAAATGAAGAGGTCCTGGTAACGGGTGAGGCAGCCACTGGCTAAATGCCTGAGCCAGGCACTAGCAATTGGCTTGGCATGGTAATCACACTGAGAGACTCAGCACCAAGACTTCACCAGACTCCGTATGGCTGTGGCCAGCACACGCTGTCAGAAACACAGGCAACGTGTACCTTGCCAGCACAAGTGCCGACGACAGCAGTAAAGTATTAGCAGTGATCCCCGGCAGGTAACCGCACGATGGGGAAACATCCTGTAGAACCACAACAAGCAGAGGGAGGAGGTTTGGGCATGCATCTCTGTGAGAAGCACACAAGAGCAAAGAATGCTTTATTCTCCTGCGCGTCCATCACCGACAGAGCGTGGAGTCACGAAGCCTGCACATACCAGCTTTTCCCTTTCTGAATCACCTGGCTGACTTTCCAATCCTCCGACTGGCTGCCGGGCAAGAGGAGTTTCAGAGTGCCACCTTCCAAACGGCTCCTGCTGCACACAAACCCAGCACCGCAGATAATGGGGTACGACATTCTGCGACCGCTGCCTGGGGGTGACTGCTGGGTTACAACAAAAGCTATCTGCTACTGTGAGACCAATCTGAAAAGTCGCCAAAAGGAAAATCAATCACTCCATTCAAACTGCGCTGGAAAGACACGTGACATCTGTGCAAACCCCAAGTTTCTTTTTCCGATCCAAACCAGATGACGAACGACCGTAAGCCAATCCGTGCAAATAAGCCGCGTGCAACAGTTGGCCCTTATCAACGCACCGATAACTGCTGAAAGAAAAGTCTCCTCTGACTTCCCAGCCCCGTATCAGCACGTTAGCCAGGCACAGCACTACATCACATGGCAGAGATTCACATGGTCACTTGTACTATGTGCTGGTTATAGCCGGCTGCTGTGAGAAACAATGCCTACAGCAGGGCTACTTTATTTACTTAATACACCACCTGGCATTTAAACTTTCACACAGTACTTTGTGTTCAGAGGCTTTAATGAAATGACTTTTGTTTTCTATTTTAGCAAAGACGTCTGGCTGCTAAGGCTAACATTTAACAGCTCTTTCCACATTAACCTCAGTTGTCCTATCTTAGGCTTACTTAGCTGTTTTGAGCCAAGCTGAGCTAAATGCTCCCCTGCCTTTACGGAAAGCTGCAAACCGCCTGCCTTTGGTGACATTTCAGTGGCCAGCACTGTCTCTCCGTCACCCTGTCCTCTGCTAGAGGTGGCTATAGCTGCTTTCGGCACCCCCTCCCTGGTTTTGCACAGCAAAGCTTCCAAACTGCAGTTACCAACCTCATCATTCGGGTTTTGCTTCTGGTAGCACCCACTGCGTGCAATGTGCTTCACAAACATAAACGATAGCACAGGCTCCGACCTGAACGGTTTACGGTTTGACAGGCCAAGGAAAAGAGGAGGAAAATTAAGGGGGGAAAGGTAGGAGGGGAAATGTTGCATGCACAACGTATAAAGACATGTTTGGAAGTCATTAATTGCTTGTTCCCATGCTTAATTTCACACTTACGGATTTCGTATGTAATCACTGCACTAAATGCCAGCTTTTCAAAAGCAGCTGCTTGCGGTGGGTTGCAGAACAGCATACACTGCTGCTTCTCCTATGATTTATAATACGCTCACTCAAAGAGGGAATTGAGGCAAAGATTTTCTTAGCTTGCTTACTCTAAATCAGTGCCTTAACCACGTACCTTATTTCTGTAACATGCTAAAGCAGAGGAGCACCCCATGGAAACTGAAAAAAACCCCCAAACATTTTAAAAATATGTCATTAGAGGGCCAAGTTAATCAAGAACAGTCTAAATCCGAGCCTGCAGAACCCCACTGAAATCACTGTGGGTGATTTCATCTGCATAGTACATCTACTCTCTGTGTAACTGAGAGACAGAATATTAATGTGCATAAAGATGACTAGGATATCCATTTACAGCGTACGCATGAAAGCTCCCGGGCTGGTGCCAAGGGAATGTGTACTGTAATGCTGCACACAGCCACGACCACGCAGCAAGAAGGCGAGCGTTCAGACTGTGCCACTTGCTGAGGTTCGGAATTGCAGGTTATTAAATTGTCGGAGCAGAGTCTGCAGGACTCAGGTGCTGGGACCTGCTCTCTATTTAATTCATGTGTTTACAATAGCCTCAGTTTCCTACTCTTACAATGAAGAAAATAGCTCTAGAGGTGCTGGTAAAGGCATCAGAGTTACAGCTGGATTGCAAGTCTCGCAGCAAAGTTTACTTTTGTTTTCTGCAATGCTTACAAAGGCACTGAGGTGAGAGTAATTAAATATTTGCAAAGTACTCCAAATCCTCAGGAAAGCTGTAGCTGGAGAATGAAGCCATCATGGACAATTCCTCTGCTTCTGAAATTCATGTTTTTCAAACCCTCTGTTTTTCTCTTATTAAAAGAAGAAAAAATCTCCCTCATTTTAGCTTTTTTCAAAATTCAATGGCAGTCCAAGCACTGCTTCAGCCCATGGCATTTGCCTCTCCCCACTGTGTCTGACTCAGACTTCTGCCTCATCATAATTCCTGTCTTGCTAACCTGGGCATTAATCTTTTTGTGCCATATGGCACAGCAGAGACGGCACAGTGCTCTCTAGCACACCTACCAAAGCCTTCTGAAGAAATAACTAATGACTTCATGGCTCTTGTTTGATTGAAAATAAATTGCTATGGGCCTGCTCCTGCTCCTTACGCCACTTGGTAGAATAATTTCCATTGCCTTCGTTGGTACTGGATCACGCTTTTAATTGAACATTAGTGCAGTAAATGGCTGCTTTCTCAAGACGCTAGCCTGCTCAGAGACGAACCCTCTCCTTCCCACGAAATGATCCACACAACAGCAGCTTTCTGCTGCCTTTCACAAGTAGATCTCGAAGTGGTGCAGACTGCAACTGACCTCAGATCTCTGTCCTCCTGGTCAATTCCAATCCGGACCGGTTTCCCGATGCAGTACAAACACTCATCTTGGCACAAGTATGAGGGCGGCGGGAAAACGCCAGGAAGAAAGCCGAATCGCTTTGTACGGTGGCATTGCTGGTTTACACCGCTTGCAGTGTACAGAAAACTACAGCCCAAGTCCTTCTAACCATTGCTCTGAACAGAGTCGGTCCATCCAGGACCTGGTTGAGGGCACAAGGGAGAAAAAAGGCGAGAAGGCAGCTGCACAACCTAAACCATAACTGTATCAAAAGACTTAAAATATGTCCTGAATTGGGATGTACTTATCTACCACTGGCAAGTCCATGCTTCCTGTATATGATGAACGAGTTACCATCTTATTTTCTTCTCCCAGCACAGAAGCTGAGTAAGCTTAAAGCCAAATGAAGCCCTGTCCTCTTGCTGTGATTCTCCAGACTCTTATCAACAAAGTAAGTACTGTCAGGATACCCAGCAACGAAATGAGGCTGAAGAGCAGCGATACCACATCTGTACATTAAAACTTCATCATGGAGCCAGGAGGTCTCCCAAGAGGCTACCTATCCGAGGTATACTGAAAGGCATGGCTACAAAGTTTTAGATGCTGGTGCTGCCACAACAGTGCAAGTCAGACACGCTTAGCAAGCATGCTACATGCTTGAGAGAGCCATGAGCACTTGGGCCCATCCTACTTAAAGAAAGGGTTCAGCCAGAAACGAATCTCTACTTTGTTAACGTAAGCCTAAATGGAACTTCAAACACATACCTGGGTAAGTATCAGCCACATGGAATGAACAAACACTCACCTGGGGATATTCAATGATCCTGTCATTTTGGAGGTCCCCTTTAACGCCATCAACTTATTCTTCTTACCTGCCCATGAGTAAAATTCAAACTCACAGGAGGGAACTAAACTTCAGTGATGTCCATTGCACTGCATTAACCAACACCTGGTCCAATTTTGTATCTCTATTGCCAGGTGTTTATATTCACATATTTCTGTTTTTTCTGTGACAACTGCGTGACGCGAGGTTGGCCCGTGCCTTCCCAGCCACATGTGCTTTCTTGACTCCTGATCTGCCTCCTTCTTCTGCAGACCAAGCATCAACTCTCCTCTCTATGCTCCCTGCTAAAATGTTACCTCTAATGGTCCACTTCAGGTCCATTAGAGACTTGATGCTATTACAATAAGCTAGAGGAATTCCTCACACATTTCCTTTTTTCTTGTTGTTTCACCTTCTGCTTGCAGGCTGATTTAAACCTTCCTCATCCACTTGCCTACTCACCAGGGCGCCTGCAAGACCGACCCCCAAAAGCATGCCGCGGGGTGGCTTCCTCTGCTTGGCCGCACAACAGGTTGCAGCTGATACCTCCTCTCAACACCCAGCTCTGTGGTGCTGCAAGCTTCTGGCAGGAAGGAACACCAGAGCCCTTCAGCAGAGCACGCTTACATTTTTCCAAAGGGCTGGCCAGGCAATTTCCCTCTCCAGGAAATCCTTCTCCTCCCGTGTCATCCAACCCCAGCTTCACCCCACAGCCCATCCCAGGTCACTATGACAGCATGCCTCCAGCACATGACAGCAGTCACATTCCTGGCTTGTTTGACTCCTCAGAGCTGTCATCCTGCTAGAAAGCGTATGAAAACAGTAGGAGCCACAAGGTCTCAGCATGCTGAGAGTGAGTACCTAAACAGCAGACTCTTGGGAGCAGGGGACACCTTCATGCCAGAGATTTTCCTCACTCCGTGGGGAAATCTTATTTATTTAAGGAGATCTACCTTTGCCCTTTCAATTCTGCCTTTCCCTCCCATGACACCAGTTCTCCTCCTTTTGCAGGTGTCTCCCTAAGTCACCGGAGGCTGTGGTCCATCAGCTGTGGCCAGGCAGTTAACACAGAAGCTCTCAACTATCCTTATTTCACACTCAAGTTAACACTCTAAAGCGGGGTAAGGATTTCACAGCCATCGCTTCAGCCCTCAGACTCAGGAAGGCTGAGCCACATCTGTTCATATCCAAGACAGCTAAGTGACAAACCCAGAGGACTAGCACACTTTAAGCTGCAGAGGCTAGCCAAATCCAGCAGCCATAAAAGTCACATAAGGCAAACGGAGTGCTTGGTGCTTCCATTGCATCAGGCAAAAGCTCAGTGCATCTCCAAGCAGGTACATTTGCAGGGGCCCTTCCACCAAGTTTGCTCCCTCTGTGACTGGGACAAGGCAATATCGGAAAGCTCAGATGTAAGGGATGCAGACAAAGTCTACGATATGAATGTAATATACTACAACGGGAAAAAGCAGAAACAACTCTGACTAGCTAACGTGCCAGAGAAGAAAAGTATGGACAGTTCTTCAATGTCTGATCTCAGTATTTCCTTCCCTAGATGGGTCCGTAAGAAAGCTACATCCACTGCTGGAAGGAGATCTGCACTAGAGAACAACCTGCGGGCAGTGATCTGACCATCTGCCCTATTGTTTTCTGCAATTCTACAATGGTCAAAGAAAGGAAGTGTACAGAAGACACCTATGCCCTTTTATTTAAGGCTTTAACTCCTCAAGAATCTGTACACACAGGGGCAGACGTGGAGAAGGCCTTCAAGAGGAGGCTGCGAGGAGGGAACCTGACGGGAGGACCAGACCTCCTGGGGAAGGGATGGTTCCACCTGCCAGGATCAGATCGAGCAACTGGTGAGGCTGCTGCAAGAGCACTGGCAGAGCCACTCTAATCCTGCTCTTCAACTCAGAGTAGATGATTACTCCAACCTCCACCCCGCCGCCCTGTCCACCGACACGGCTGGAAACGGACAGGGTTCAGGGCTTCAAACCACAAAGAAAGTATGTTCAACCTAAAACCTTCTGAAGAGCAGGAGGCCTCATCCCAGGACAAGTGTGATCCCAGCAAGAGGAGCAGTTGCTTCCGTGCTAACCTGCCCCGGCCCCTGTGCAGGTCTGTGTGATGCCCAGGCAGCCGAGCAGGGTGCTGGTTATGCAAGTACTGACTCAGACGTCACGGAGTAAAGCCAACAGCGCAAAGGCCGCAGTGAACAACTGTGAAAAGATAAAAGATTTTGGTCACTGCTGACCGAAGCTGGATTTAACCTAGCAGGGAAAGGCTTTGTATCTCATTACCAACCCGCTGTGCCAGTCACTTCCCTCCTCAGCTGCACTATTTTGACCTCATTTCTGAAAATAAATTATGAGCTGTTTTCTCCTTGTAACAAGTAACCATTGCACTGGTAAGCTGGTTGTTTTCAGTTGTTAAAGCAAGGCAGTGCTGTAACCTGTTCCTCGAAGCACGGGCAGCTCTGGACAAGAGCATCTCTACCCCAGCCCCTGCATATCCCTTAGACACCCAGGACTCCCCTTCAGAAAGCCATTTAGATTGAATCTGCCTCCACAAACAGACCATGGCAAGTTTTCGGGCACTTCTGCACGTAGTAAACTGCTATATATTACCCCAGTTCATTGAACGTTGGCAAAACTGTATTTGATGCTGACAGTCATCTGCTGCTGCTGAACACAAAAGAATCAGTCAGATGGTGAAAGACCACCCGGGTTTGAAGAGCCATCTAGATAAGGGTTTGTGATGATACCCATTAACTGAGCCAGTCTTGCAAAAACCAGTCGAGAAAGAGGACTGGTGTCTAGTTCTCGTAGTCCAGATTGAGTCTACTTGCCAAGAAAACCACATCCTTTTCTTTCCTGAGCCTCTATTTTTTCTGGCAGCTGATTATGTTCCTGACACCTCCAGAAAAATAGAAGATGACACTGCAGAGGCAGCATGAACATATGATCCTTAACACCTACCAAGAGCTTACTGATTGACTGCAAAGAACATCAGGAAGTTCGGCAATGTTCTCCTTTCAAGAGAGGACAGGATGGCTCTGAATAATGCTCATGGCTCTCCAAATAAGTCCCTAAGATTTATCCTCCCAGGCTCTTGTCACATCGGGGGGCTTCAGCAGTTCATTTGCACCACTCATTCCATCACATTGTAAAGCTGTGGCCTCAAGAAGCCTTTTTGGGTTTTAGTCTTTTTTTAAAAAAAAACAACCTATTGCATTGATTGAACAGATATACTCTGCCAAAGTTTCCCCATTGTAAAAGCAATTCAATCACTGTTTTATGGAAGGTAGCTGGTATCTAGCTGACAATTTTTTCTTGATGCAGGATTGAAGATGAAGCATCACCCTGAACTTCTGTTGAACAAGATCCAGCTTGGAACAACTCAGCTGTATCAGTCTTAGACCACGGTTGGTACAAGCTGAACACCAGCCCAGGCCAGCTGAGACCTCTGGACCATCACGCGGCTGGCCACTAGCCTTTCAGAGCTTATGTCCAAGGTATTTACCCTATGTGGAGCCAAGTGTGGGATCTCTGACAGCATTGGCCTCAGCCCTGCCGATCCCAATGATGCAAAAGGAGGGCTGAGCCTTGCTCCAAAGCACAGATTGTGCCAGGTTCTGCCACTCCAAAAGTCCTGGAGTTTGGGTGAAAGCACCTTCCTAGCACAGACTTGAAACGTCACAGGGTTAAGACTAGCAAAACACAGTTTTTGAAGACTGCAATGACTTCCATTCAAGTGCAGTAGCAGCAAGAATGGTAGTAGGTTTAAACCAAGAGACACGAGCTGAGCGTGCCGGTACTGCTGCTGCCCAGTCGCTCGGGCAGAGCTGGAAGGTTGAGAGTTCATGAGACAAGGGACAGTTTCACCAAAATTACAATTATTTGTGTTACTCTGTGCTCTGAGTGCATTGCTTCATCTCAGCAAACACAGCCGCAATGAAATTAAAGGGCTCTGACAGCAAATCAAAACTATTTAGTGTGAAGGAAAATAAACTGACCTGGATAGGGGGCTCAGGCACAGCTGGCCGCGGGAGGAGGTCAGCGCTACAGAAACAAAAAGGATATCAACCAGAGCGGGCTTAGCCGTTAAAATGCCCAAGGTAAACAAGGCACAATCTGTGCTAGTCCCTCAGCGGTATGCAATTAGAAAAAGGATCCCCGACAGACATACTTATGTAACTTTGTCATTGCTGAGACACGACGGTGCTAATCAATGACCTTGCTTCTCCATGCCCGATTCGACCGGTGATGAAGGCGCTCCTGGCCACCACACACCTACATACTATGGCCGCGTGCAAGAAACAGGTAGAAGTAAATCCATGCAGGAACAACAAAACACATTGCTAACATATTCCATTTCATTCCTTTGATCTGGCACCTGAAATCAATCAAAATCCAAAAGAAAATA
>VZSC01003376.1:456915-469848 GCA_013398225.1 Steatornis caripensis | reverse complement strand
GATCTGCCTCCTTCTTCTGCAGACCAAGCATCAACTCTCCTCTCTATGCTCCCTGCTAAAATGTTACCTCTAATGCTCCACTTCAGGTCCATTAGAGACTTGATGCTATTACAATAAGCTAGAGGAATTCCTCACA
Organism: Steatornis caripensis; assembly: GCA_013398225.1. Classification (NCBI taxonomy): domain Eukaryota; kingdom Metazoa; phylum Chordata; class Aves; order Caprimulgiformes; family Steatornithidae; genus Steatornis; species Steatornis caripensis. Next base: position 469,712 of record VZSC01003376.1, on the reverse strand, counting down.
CATTTCCTTTTTTCTTGTTGTTTCACCTTCTGCTTGCAGGCTGATTTAAACCTTCCTCATCCACTTGCCTACTCACCAGGGCGCCTGCAAGACCGACCCCCAAAAGCATGCCGCGGGGTGGCTTCCTCTGCTTGGCCGCACAACAGGTTGCAGCTGATACCTCCTCTCAACACCCAGCTCTGTGGTGCTGCAAGCTTCTGGCAGGAAGGAACACCAGAGCCCTTCAGCAGAGCACGCTTACATTTTTCCAAAGGGCTGGCCAGGCAATTTCCCTCTCCAGGAAATCCTTCTCCTCCCGTGTCATCCAACCCCAGCTTCACCCCACAGCCCATCCCAGGTCACTATGACAGCATGCCTCCAGCACATGACAGCAGTCACATTCCTGGCTTGTTTGACTCCTCAGAGCTGTCATCCTGCTAGAAAGCGTATGAAAACAGTAGGAGCCACAAGGTCTCAGCATGCTGAGAGTGAGTACCTAAACAGCAGACTCTTGGGAGCAGGGGACACCTTCATGCCAGAGATTTTCCTCACTCCGTGGGGAAATCTTATTTATTTAAGGAGATCTACCTTTGCCCTTTCAATTCTGCCTTTCCCTCCCATGACACCAGTTCTCCTCCTTTTGCAGGTGTCTCCCTAAGTCACCGGAGGCTGTGGTCCATCAGCTGTGGCCAGGCAGTTAACACAGAAGCTCTCAACTATCCTTATTTCACACTCAAGTTAACACTCTAAAGCGGGGTAAGGATTTCACAGCCATCGCTTCAGCCCTCAGACTCAGGAAGGCTGAGCCACATCTGTTCATATCCAAGACAGCTAAGTGACAAACCCAGAGGACTAGCACACTTTAAGCTGCAGAGGCTAGCCAAATCCAGCAGCCATAAAAGTCACATAAGGCAAACGGAGTGCTTGGTGCTTCCATTGCATCAGGCAAAAGCTCAGTGCATCTCCAAGCAGGTACATTTGCAGGGGCCCTTCCACCAAGTTTGCTCCCTCTGTGACTGGGACAAGGCAATATCGGAAAGCTCAGATGTAAGGGATGCAGACAAAGTCTACGATATGAATGTAATATACTACAACGGGAAAAAGCAGAAACAACTCTGACTAGCTAACGTGCCAGAGAAGAAAAGTATGGACAGTTCTTCAATGTCTGATCTCAGTATTTCCTTCCCTAGATGGGTCCGTAAGAAAGCTACATCCACTGCTGGAAGGAGATCTGCACTAGAGAACAACCTGCGGGCAGTGATCTGACCATCTGCCCTATTGTTTTCTGCAATTCTACAATGGTCAAAGAAAGGAAGTGTACAGAAGACACCTATGCCCTTTTATTTAAGGCTTTAACTCCTCAAGAATCTGTACACACAGGGGCAGACGTGGAGAAGGGCTTCAAGAGGAGGCTGCGAGGAGGGAACCTGATGGCAGGACCAGACCTCCTGGGGAAGGGATGGTTCCACCTGCCAGGATCAGATCGAGCAACTGGTGAGGCTGCTGCAAGAGCACTGGCAGAGCCACTCTAATCCTGCTCTTCAACTCAGAGTAGATGATTACTCCAACCTCCACCCCGCCGCCCTGTCCACCGACACGGCTGGAAACGGACAGGGTTCAGGGCTTCAAACCACAAAGAAAGTATGTTCAACCTAAAACCTTCTGAAGAGCAGGAGGCCTCATCCCAGGACAAGTGTGATCCCAGCAAGAGGAGCAGTTGCTTCCGTGCTAACCTGCCCCGGCCCCTGTGCAGGTCTGTGTGATGCCCAGGCAGCCGAGCAGGGTGCTGGTTATGCAAGTACTGACTCAGATGTCACGGAGTAAAGCCAACAGCGCAAAGGCCACAGTGAACAACTGTGAAAAGATAAAAGATTTTGGTCACTGCTGACCGAAGCTGGATTTAACCTAGCAGGGAAAGGCTTTGTATCTCATTACCAACCCGCTGTGCCAGTCACTTCCCTCCTCAGCTGCACTATTTTGACCTCATTTCTGAAAATAAATTATGAGCTGTTTTCTCCTTGTAACAAGTAACCATTGCACTGGTAAGCTGGTTGTTTTCAGTTGTTAAAGCAAGGCAGTGCTGTAACCTGTTCCTCGAAGCACGGGCAGCTCTGGACAAGAGCATCTCTACCCCAGCCCCTGCATATCCCTTAGACACCCAGGACTCCCCTTCAGAAAGCCATTTAGATTGAATCTGCCTCCACAAACAGACCATGGCAAGTTTTCGGGCACTTCTGCAAGTAGTAAACTGCTATATATTACCCCAGTTCACTGAAAGTTGGCAAAACTGTATTTGATGCTGAGAGTCATCTGCTGCTGCTCNGCATCTCTACCCCAGCCCCTGCATATCCCTTAGACACCCAGGACTCCCCTTCAGAAAGCCATTTAGATTGAATCTGCCTCCACAAACAGACCATGGCAAGTTTTCGGGCACTTCTGCACGTAGTAAACTGCTATATATTACCCCAGTTCATTGAACGTTGGCAAAACTGTATTTGATGCTGACAGTCATCTGCTGCTGCTGAACACAAAAGAATCAGTCAGATGGTGAAAGACCACCCGGGTTTGAAGAGCCATCTAGATAAGGGTTTGTGATGATACCCATTAACTGAGCCAGTCTTGCAAAAACCAGTCGAGAAAGAGGACTGGTGTCTAGTTCTCGTAGTCCAGATTGAGTCTACTTGCCAAGAAAACCACATCCTTTTCTTTCCTGAGCCTCTATTTTTTCTGGCAGCTGATTATGTTCCTGACACCTCCAGAAAAATAGAAGATGACACTGCAGAGGCAGCATGAACATATGATCCTTAACACCTACCAAGAGCTTACTGATTGACTGCAAAGAACATCAGGAAGTTCGGCAATGTTCTCCTTTCAAGAGAGGACAGGATGGCTCTGAATAATGCTCATGGCTCTCCAAATAAGTCCCGAAGATTTATCCTCCCAGGCTCTTGTCACATCGGGGGGCTTCAGCAGTTCATTTGCACCACTCATTCCATCACATTGTAAAGCTGTGGCCTCAAGAAGCCTTTTTGGGTTTTAGTCTTTTTTTAAAAAAAAAACAACCTATTGCATTGATTGAACAGATATACTCTGCCAAAGTTTCCCCACTGTAAAAGCAATTCAATCACTGTTTTGTGGAAGGTAGCTGGTATCTAGCTGACAATTTTTTCTTGATGCAGGATTGAAGATGAAGCATCACCCTGAACTTCTGTTGAACAAGATCCAGCTTGGAACAACTCAGCTGTATCAGTCTTAGACCACGGTTGGTACAAGCTGAACACCAGCCCAGGCCAGCTGAGACCTCTGGACCATCACGCGGCTGGCCACTAGCCTTTCAGAGCTTATGTCCAAGGTATTTACCCTATGTGGAGCCAAGTGTGGGATCTCTGACAGCATTGGCCTCAGCCCTGCCGATCCCAATGATGCAAAAGGAGGGCTGAGCCTTGCTCCAAAGCACAGATTGTGCCAGGTTCTGCCACTCCAAAAGTCCTGGAGTTTGGGTGAAAGCACCTTCCTAGCACAGACTTGAAACGTCACAGGGTTAAGACTAGCAAAACACAGTTTTTGAAGACTGCAATGACTTCCATTCAAGTGCAGTAGCAGCAAGAATGGTAGCAGGTTTAAACCAAGAGACACGAGCTGAGCGTGCCGGTACTGCTGCTGCCCAGTCGCTCGGGCAGAGCTGGAAGGTTGAGAGTTCAGGAGACAAGGGACAGTTTCACCAAAATTACAATTATTTGTGTTACTCTGTGCTCTGAGTGCATTGCTTCATCTCAGCAAACACAGCCGCAATGAAATTAAAGGGCTCTGACAGCAAATCAAAACTATTTAGTGTGAAGGAAAATAAACTGACCTGGATAGGGGGCTCAGGCACAGCTGGCCGCGGGAGGAGGTCAGCGCTACAGAAACAAAAAGGATATCAACCAGAGCGGGCTTAGCCGTTAAAATGCCCAAGGTAAACAAGGCACAATCTGTGCTAGTCCCTCAGCGGTATGCAATTAGAAAAAGGATCCCCGACAGACATACTTATGTAACTTTGTCATTGCTGAGACACGACGGTGCTAATCAATGACCTTGCTTCTCCATGCCCGATTCGACCGGTGATGAAGGCGCTCCTGGCCACCACACACCTACATACTATGGCCGCGTGCAAGAAACAGGTAGAAGTAAATCCATGCAGGAACAACAAAACACATTGCTAACATATTCCATTTCATTCCTTTGATCTGGCACCTGAAATCAATCAAAATCCAAAAGAAAATAACCCAAACTTGTGCTTAAAAAAAAAAAATCGCATTGTTCTCATTTGCACTGATATATCCTTTTCCGTTTTTCTCTTGTTCATGTCTAGAGCTGGAGTTTTGATGACATTTTGCTTTGGCTCTGTTTTCAATGCCACTGGTGATAAATACATGCCAGTGGCCGGCTGAAGCGACAGTTGCTGCAGATCCAGTGTCAGAGTGTGACAGACATGTGGATGGCTGCTGTAGGTGGGAGGACACGCAGCCGGGGACCCTGTGATTCCCCGTCACGTGCCATAACGTGATCAAGGAAAACTGTCTCAGTCCTTTGCCTTGATCTCCTTCCTCTCCTCCTCCCCTTCCCTAAGGAGCTGTCGGCTTTCCTCTCTTGTGCTTGGAGCCATTTGGTTTGGTTGACACAGGGGATTTACCTCGATTAAAGTAAACCAAGACAGGAGAACTGCGGGCTGAACACAAGGAAACTATCTGCCAGCAAGATGTATGAAGTGAAGGGTGCAGGAAATGCCTTGATATCCACAGCCATCCACAGCCGATTCATCCCTCCTTTACTCAGCTCTGGGTTCTCCCAGAGACCTTTCAGGCCGATCTAAAATCTTTAGCCAAGGGCTTTCTCTGGCTCCCCAGGCTTTCCTTCTTCCTTTTGCTGAGCAATGACGCTGAGGAGGGCAAGGGTCCCCTTTCCTGCTGCTCACCGGCTTTCCTCTACTGTTCCCACTCTTTCTGGAGCAGCGCTCTGCCCAGCTCTTCTCTTCCCCATCCCTCCTCCTCATCTGCTGATCCCTCCTCCAGCACCCAATGAACAGGACCCAAATTCAGGACTAAGTTTGGAACTACTCATGCAATTGCACTGGCAGAAAACAAGTGTCTTTGACAACATCAGTAGCAGAGATGGGGACCTTGCTGGGAGCCAGGTGCTGTCCTTGGGGCGATTTCATTCCCTCATCAAGATTACAGGGCCCATTTGCACTGAAAATGCTGACTTTGCTATGTACTCCTATATCCCTGTGGGCATTACTGGGCTCTGCTAACAAACCTCCTCTTTCCCCTCCTCTCCTGGGAGCTTCCCAGCACTTACGGTGCTTCTGCTCCCACAATTTGCTGGGGAAGAGGACGCAGGAGCACAGCGTGCTCTCGCCGTCGCCCTCCCTGTGACCGGTAACATCACCTACGTGTGAGCTGGTGCTTGCCAAAGCATGGGAAGGTCAGATGGCTCAAAGCACAGAGCCAGATTTCTGCAGATCCCAGGAGAACTGGCATCAAATAAAAATTCATCCTTCCAGCTCTGCAATAGTACTGTGAACCAGCTACATCATCCCAAACTACTGAGCACTTTGCAGAAAAAAATAGCCAGAAACTTCACGATAGAGTTCTTCTACTGCAGATTATTAATACTATATAGATCCCTTCCAGGCTGCAGTTTTCTGCTTCTGTGGAGGAAGTTATTTGTCAATACAACTGCCTTAAAACATGTGGCAATACATGCTTTATCTCTTAAAAGTGATAATACATTTGCTCAGAACCACAGGCACTTTTAAAGACCAAAGCCAACGTTTGGTGGTGGAGGCTTTGCTAAAGCAACATGGAGTCATGATTCAGCACTGAGAAGTTCTTCCTAGGTAAGTTCTCCTGCCACAGAACTACTTAAAGTGTCACTTTAATGCAATGAGGTTGTTTATACCTGTAGCACCCTGCATATCAATTGATCAAACTGCAACTTCAAAGGGGTCTCAGGTGCTTGGAAGCAGCAGTATGGTTAATTAATAATGTAAACGAAAGCCCAACAAAAGCAAGACATCAGCAGCAGAGTATATGGGGCTCTGCAGAAATTAGTTTCCATTAAACTAGATCAGAGCAGCATCTCTCATTCCCCTGAGAACACTGATGCAATTTATCCCTTGAGCTACACACTCGCTTTTGGAGTCAGACCCACTGTACCGTTTACATCAAATATGTACAGCATTATCTGCAATAAGATGTAGACCAAAACAACAGCCTACACATCTCAGTTTATTAATCCATGATTTATACGCTTTATACGCTCCCAATGGTTAAAAGTTGCTCTTCACATAGGGGGCAGAAGCACAAACTCATCCATTACCTTCCTTTTCCAAGAGGCCCCAGCAATGCCGTCAGCCCATCCCCATTCCTTGGCAGAGACACGCATGAATTCATGACTTTTCCTGGGCAGCCAAGGCTGGCCGAGTTCCCACCGCGCCGAGCTGGAATGCGAAGCTGCCCCTTCCTGGCAGGCTGCTGGGGTCAGCTTCTGCCATTGACTCAGCTGCCCCCGTTTGCACTTTGGTTGCTAATTGGACCCCTCTAACACCATGGAGATGACTCCTGCTCAAATATTTGGCTTCACGAGAGGCCGACTTGCAGATAACGTGTAAAGTGGAACATAGCACAGAAATTCATGGGAAAAGCACATGCTTATCATGACGGTAGCACATGGGATGTCTCTCTTCTGTAATGTGGCTAATTGTGGCTTTGTTTGTGTTTTTGTTTTTCCTAAAGACAAGCTTTCTTGCTTTAGGGAGTTTCCAGATCTGATCTGCTTTCCATCTTCTATATATTAAATCCCACTTGGATAATGAAACAGGTTCTCATTTGATCCCTCCTTACTCCAGCGGCACCCGGTCTTCCCACTTCTCCCAATTCTCCCACACCATCACGAAGCTGCAGTGCACAGGTCTGCACTGGAGGCAAAAACAAACAGTCTGAATTTTACTGAAATGTCACAAAACCTTCTTCTGTACAGTAGCATCTGTAAAACATAACACATGTCAAAAATAAAGCACGTATGGTATTTTCATTTCCCCCTGCTCCAGTCCTACCCCCAGGGGATTTTTATGCCTTGCCTCCAATGTAGACCTCATCCTTCGTGGCTGAGGATGCTGGGGTCTGTCTCCACTTCTGTGAGGAGGCCTAAAAAATCTCCCCAGCCATTCTGCTCAAGTTGAGGGTGGGTTTTTCTGTGATTTCCAAACTGAGCTGCTGCCCTTGTTCAACACTTCCTCCCAAAAAATTCCCCCTGGGATTCACAGGGGGTCATTTGTACATTAATAAGCGAATGCAACTAATCTGGGCTTGGATTCTTGGGCTGTGTGTATCTACCTCATGCAAGAAGGGAAGACCATCGTTTCTGAGTACTGTAGCTTCAGCTGGCCATAACACCACAGAGCAGCCAAGCTGAACTTGCTCCCAAATACCTTGTTTTGCTCAGGGAATGTTCAGATCCACTGGCACAAAAGCTGCATCTCGCACTCTGAGTATGGTATAGCAACACCAGCAAGCCGTTCCTCATCTAGAATGTAAATATAACCCAGCATTTCAATAGCTGTGCTATTCTAAGTGGCCTTGATACGGCCACAGCAGAGCTACCAAAACACTGGATTAGACGTAGATGTTTTAGAAGCCGATCCAATTTTAACTCATTCATTTATTGGCATCACACGCAGTTCAGCTACCTTGCTTGAACGTTGCACGACCAAGAACGAGAGCCAATATTTTCAAAGCACCGTGCCTAAAGCTATGCATGTGAAGTCAACGTAAGGCAGCTCAGATAATGAAGCTAACTTGTGGTGTAGATGCTTGATTTTCCACTGATATGTCCCAGGATTAATCAAACAAAATTAAATTGTAACTACCTGGCTATTTTAATGCATATGGTCCTACTGTATCAAACACAACATTTGTATGTAAATATTGTATTCATCTGTAATACAGGCTTCAAATGCCACAAAAAATCACCAGCTAAATCCTCACAGTGTCACGATATTTAAACCCATAAATGTCAGGGCTCCTATCGGCATTTTCTTTTTTGAGACATTAAGTCTTCCCAATACTTCTCTGCATGAAGAATGGGCTATAAAATTACAGGGAACGAAAAAAAAAAAAAGCCCCTTTTCTTTTGGTTTCCTTTTTTTTAAAGGAAGAAAATGAAAGCTTTTATAAAGTAACAGGATCCCAGAAGCCAAGGACATCAGAGGCTATGGATGCAATAAGGTGCAATAAATTTAGACTCTGCAATTCCGATTCATAAATTGCTTTTGATTTCTTTTCTCATTCATACACACATATGAAAAAGAAATATCTCAACTTACTCCTGATTTGTACCTATTTATGAAGCAGTAATCAGACTTACATTGTACATAATATGACCATAAACCCAGGAGTTATCAGTTATGATCACAAAAATCATTGATCGCAAATATCTGTAAATGTTTACTTGAAATAATGGTATAGGTGATAAAAAGGAGCAAAATCAAAGACACCAAGCTCCTCAAGCAAATAAGCTGATTCCTCTGACTCCTCTCCCCTTTCCGTGGATGCTAGGGACATTTCTCACCTACCACACAGCGGTGACTTATGACTTGCCATGCGACGCTGTGAATGTACATGAAGCCTCTTGAATTTTACACAAAAAATACTGAGGAAGTGTAAAAGAGACTATTACGTCACCTTAGCAACACCAAAAATTGTGCTCCACGTCTTCAAAATTGATGGAACAAGCGGCAATAGGCTAAGATGTTTACCATTGCTCATAAGTGAAGCGGTACTTTAGGAGAGACGAAATGGTTTGTGATTGATTCCTTCTCTCCTTTCACTCACAAGCAAAGGCCTTGAGCTAATTCTCAATAAAAATCAAGAGAGAGACTTGCAGTGAACGCTACCCAGACTCCAAATAAGTTAGCAACTTATTCTATGCTTCTGCTCACACAGTTCCTGCCTCGGAGTAACTTCTAAAGAAAGTTGTTCAGACCTGACTTGCACAGTCTTTGCCACTTGTACTCCCCAATATCTTCAAATTCAAAAGAACTTAAACTACTGAATTCAGGGTTGGTTTTTTTCCCCCCTCCTTAAGTATAGGCGGTCTTTTCCATGCACGCATTAGGTTTCTACAGCAATGTGTGTTGTTACCTAGGTTATGGCCAGGGATAATATTTTCATTTCGCTGTGACATTTGATTAATTACCAGACGATTTACAGGCCAACTTCCAGCTGCCTGTACACGTGTGTACTTGTACGTGTGTACACACGCACATAAGCAAATTAGGGGGAAAAAGAATCATAACTTGAGGTTTTGGAGCCCAGGTTTTCAACCATTACATGTAAAATCCAGGCTGGACACCTTTCAGATGTCCCAGGAGTAAAAATATACTGCGTCTTAGAAGAGTTAATTTGGGGGACTTCTTTAGTATAAAGCCATGTCCAAGAAAAAGAAGAAAACAAAACCATTCTTGCGGATGTCCCATAAGGTTTATTAACGAAACTGAGGTAGAAAGGCAGATTTAGTGGCTACTATATTAAAAAAAAAACCCATCATCAGTGGAAACAGAAGCATTTATACACCAATAATGTGGAGAACGAGAAGACACAATTCCAGTTCTACCAGCCAGTGTGCGTTACTGGAAGGACTACGGAATTCTGCTCCATAAGAAATCAGCAAGAGGTATCCTATAAACAGTGGAAATACTTTTACATTTGTACAATATTTATCTAATTATTTGCTCTACGTATAATGGCACTGCTCTAAATCCTCACCACCAAACACATAACAGAATGGGGCTGTGAAGGCATCTCACTCATTTCACAGCTGCGTTGAGATGCTTGTCCATGATTCCTTTATAGTTGATTTTACATGATTACACAATTCCCAAACTCGTTCTGATGCCATTTGATTAACTGAAATCACTCCTGCAGCCTGAGATTGAAAAGAGAACGTTGTAATCCCTCTTGTTTAAATCAAAATGATTTCAAATGTGGACAAACACAATGCCTGGTAGGTGTGCCTCTCTAAATATGTCAAAGAACAATCCGTGTGCATGTCTGATTGCCAAGCCACGTGGCTTGCCAGCCTTGCTGTAGTGGGATAAATATAAAGCCATTCAACAACAAAAAGACACCTGGGCTTACAGCAAGCCCGAGTGAAGCACCCTGAGGTTAAACTTCTGATTTTTACCTTTCTTGCTCTATGCTGAGAGCTGAACGCATACTTTTTTGCCTCGACCAAACACGCAAGACGCGGAGGCAAAAGGTCTCCATAAAACCTGGCAAATGCAGTTGGTGAAGACAGGCCACACAGAGGTTCGGCAAGGGACATCGGTGCCCTCTGCAGCAGCAAGGACAGGGGCAGAGATGGGCTAAACCAGCCAAAGCATGGCTGAGGGCCAGAGAGACGAGCTCAAACCTTCCCCTTCCCCAGCAGGGTCCTCAGGTGCGCATGCTCCTTGGATGGGGAGCAGTTTTGCCTCAGTAAATCTTTTTGTCCTTCCATGAACTCTATGGCTGCATTGGGTCCACGCTGCTGGGCTACAGATGCTCTCACAAAGGGGCAAAGACAACCACAGCCGTCGAAACGCTCGCCACGGCCCTGGATCATCTCCGCTGCTGCTGCTGCTCCACAGCTCGCAGAGGGGTTTCTCCCCTTTGCTCCCTCTAGATAGCCTAGGTGCAAGCCTGTTTCACAACTTCCAGGGATCTGGACAGAGACTGATAATGTGTTCTTAGACCTAAGTGGCTGCCAAACAAAATCCTCATGGAAATCAAGCAAAGCAGCTTGTGAGACCAGTTGAAGACAAGCTAGGGTTTGTCAGACATCCACAGCTAACTGCCAGGCTCGCAGCCTCCAAGCAGTACTGAGAATTTAACACGTAATCACACAAAATGCTGAAACTCAGCCTGCCAGACTGACAAACCCTGTTTTTAACAAGGGTCGGAAAAAAAAGAAGTTTAAAGTAACTCTGCTGGTTTTCAAGAGTGGAAATGCAGGAGGAAAAGTAGAGTTTGATGCTTAGCAAGGAGGGAAGTAAATTCGGCTCCTGTTACATCTTCTGTGGGGAAAAAAGTGTAACGGCAATTCCAGGCCAATGTGATTCTGGAGTAACAAATAGCCGTACATTTCTGCCCTGAAGTCCCTCTGCCGATTGCTACCTCTGACTCATCCGCCCCCCCGCCTGTGTTTCAGTATTATCCCCTATGAAAAGTTGAATTCTGTAATGTTAATAGGACAGACGCGCTGCTCCCTGTCCTGTCTGTATGGCAACGTTTATGCAACGTAAAATATAAATCCTTAGAGGTGACAGAAGCAGTTATTGCTACAAATAGTCCCTCAGTGAGCTATTCACATGAGGAAGCATTTACAGTGTTTGAAAAGCCAAGCCCAGAAATCCTGCTGTGATTTACCTACACACGGATGCAGAATAACTCATTGAAAAGCACAATGGGTCATATCATTAGATGGTGTTACTGTCACCAGCAACTTGAGTACAGCCACATTGCTTTAGACCAGCGCGTGTTACAAGTTAAAGCACCATTTCTTGAACACGTCTAAGATACCACGCCTAATCTGGAATATTATATGGGTTTAAATCATACGACAACAGGAAAGCCTAATCACATATATTCTATATGTAAAATAAAACCATCGGAGCTTGAAAGCCTACAAGCTTGTGATCCATAGCTCACATATTTCAGGTTCCCATCAGTGCCCAAGCATCATATGAGCTTGATTCACATTCAGCCTGCTTTTGGAAGAGTCACACTCGGTGTGTGCTGAAGGAGACAAGACAGGAAACCAACCCAGACGCTCCACCTGGAAACCTCTTCTATCAGGAGATGAAAGGCTGAAATGTTGGAAGCTTTATGTCAGCTAATGAGCACTGACAGGACCAGTTAAGATTTTTATAGGTGGATTAGATGGTGAGAACTCACCCATGTACCTTCCTCAGCCCATTAAATCATTAGGATGAAAAACAGGGAATGGAAAAAAAACCCCAACTTTCAAAGTTTCTGCTCCATTCTTTCCAGTTCCAGGAGCCTTACGTTTCCCCCTCCTTTTCAGAAAGCTCTCAGAAACCTGTTTTCTAGGAGAGATAACCCCTTCTTGGTATTTTGCTTGGATTTTTGTTTTGTTTTTGTTTGGTGACACATTGCATTCCTACTCTGTTACTACACCTCCCTTCTGGAAGCGTCACCACACCTTTGACTTTCGGACTCCAGGCTGTGAGTCCTGCCTTTCCCTCAGTGACTGCATCGGTAAAATAAAGTCCATGAGCTCCAGCACAGCTGCCCTCACCTAAGGAAATACCTGCAGCAGAATGCACTGCATTTCCAGACTCATTCCGGGAACTGCAGGATGATCCAAAACTCACCAGGGATGGAGAAGTTTACATGGGAGAGCAAACACCAGCTGCTTTTCTGAAAGCCTTACAATGCATCAACCAACATTTCATATTCATCTCAGATCAATGAATCTTAAAATCACAGAATCAAAGAATGGCAGGGGTCAGAAGGCCCCTCTGGAGATCCCCCAGCCCAACCCCTGCTAAAGCAGGTGACCCCAGAGCAGGGGGCACAGGAACGTGTCCAGAAGGAAGGGGTTGAATCTCTCCAGAGAAGGAGACTCCACAGCCTCTCTGGGCAGCCTGGGCCAGGGCTCGGGCACCCTCACAGTAAAGAAGTTCCTCCTCATGTTCGGCTGGAACTGCCTGTGTCCCAGTTTGTGCCCATTGCCCATTGTCCTGTCTCTGGGCACCACTGAAAAGAGTCTGGCCC
>VZSC01003376.1:429050-456136 GCA_013398225.1 Steatornis caripensis | reverse complement strand
CTGCTCTCCCCTCATCTACCCAGACAGTCATGCCATCATAGAAGGCTATCAGGTTGGTCAAGCAGGATTTACCCTTGGCAAAACTGTGTTGACTACTCCTGATAGCCGTCTTTTCCTTCACATGCTTAGAGATGACTTCTAGAATGAGATGTTCTATCACCTTTCCAGGGATGGAGGTGAGGCTGACTGGCCTGTAGTTTCCCAGGTCCTCCTTGCCCTTTTTGAAGATTGGAGTGACATTGGCTTTCCTCCAGTCCTCAGGCACCTCTCCTGTTCTCCATGACTTTTCAAACGTGCTGGGGAGTAGTTTGGCAGTAACATCTGCCAGCTTCCTCAGCACTCGTGGGTGCATTGCATCGGGCCCCATGGATTTGTGGGTGTCCAGTTTGCCTAAGTGGTCTCTAACTCTATCCTCCCTGACCAAGAGAAAGACTTTGTTTCCCAAGATGTCCTCTCTTCCCTCCAGGGACTGGGAATCCTTAGGGCTGGCCTTAGCAGTGAAGACTGAAGTCAGGAAGACATTCAGTAATTCTGCCTTCTCTATACCCACCATCACCAGGGCACCGTCCTCGTTCAGCAGTGGTCCCACATTTTACCTAGTCTTCCTTTTGCTACTGATGTACTTGAAGAAGCCCTTCAAGTATATCACCCTATATTAATGTGCATCAGATGATAGTGATAGTTGAGATAAATTAAATCAGGGAAAACTGGCAGTAATGGTGAATAGAGTGACATTCTTGCAAAATGAGGCTCCCCCTCCAGATTTAGTGCTCTTACCAAACACAGCCTTGTGGTAGGCAGCTCTTATTTCCACTGGTTTTGCCACCTGGGTAAACAGAGAGGTTAAGGGAGGAATTGTAAACTTGGACCTGACACCTCAATCCATAGAATTAATTAATTTAAGTAATGTCCCCAGTGCCTTAGCTAAGGCACTGAGCACTCACTAGATTCATGGGTTGCTGAGGACAGCCTGTACAACCGAAAATTGTTATGGCATCTCTGTACGGAAGGAAGTGAACTTCACAGAAGTGAACTGCCAGCACCTGAATGGGAATATTTTTATCTGATTTATTCAAGATCACTCAGCAAGCTTTGCTCAAGGAAAAAAATCTCAAATCTTCATTTTCCCTCTCTCATCCAAAGTAGTACATGCATTAACACCCTGATCTGATATGGCAATCCTAGTCATTTGAAACTCAGCAGTACACTTTCTTGAGCATCCTTTTAAACCTCGTAATAGAAAAAAGTCGGGGCAAACAACATGCTGACTGCAATGAAGAGCATGTCTGTACCACAACCAAGACATGTGAAACTGCAGTCACTGAGCCTGCCAACACCTTGGGGTATTTATGCAGAGGGGCTGGCAGAAAGCTCCCTGTCAAGGGGTTACCTGATTTAACTAAATTAAAGCCTACTATGTACACCTGCAGAGTGGCTGTATGTAACCACTCTGCGTCAGAGACAGACACACTCACACAGTCCATCAGATTTCCTCCAAGCGGGCCACCAAAGTGCATGAAAAATGTGCTGGTTTCCTCTCTGTGCACTCAGCAATACCTGCCATCGTTGTGAAATTAAGGATTATTCCATGTGCCTGTTTATTTTTTCCAAAACCAAAATATAATCTCATATTTAAAGGGACACAGTACCCACAAAAATCCCATTCTGCCTGAATTTCTCTGCTTGCTCTTACCCACCTCTGCCTTCTGACACAACCAAAAGCTAGTATAGGGAAATAGGCTTGCTCAGTTTGCTTATTCTTCACTTTCTTCCCATTTCCCAAGTATGATCCTGCTGTTCTTCCGCTTTGCTTGTGTGGACTCAGGAAGAGAAAGAGCTTTAAAGTGGGACCTACCCCTCCAAAAAAAATTACCTGGAAGATCTGAAACCATTACAGAACCAGAAACAGCTTTTCTGTCCTGAGTATCTGGACTCCAAGATGTCCCTTGANTTCCCATTTCCCAAGTATGATCCTGCTGTTCTTCCGCTTTGCTTGTGTGGACTCAGGAAGAGAAAGAGCTTTAAAGTGGGACCTACCCCTCCAAAAAAAATTACCTGGAAGATCTGAAACCATTACAGAACCAGAAACAGCTTTTCTGTCCTGAGTATCTGAACTCCAAGATGTCCCTTGAATTGTGAAATACACAGAAATCTCTGCACCCATCTGGCAACGACGGGTGACTGCAATGAAATCACAAGGGGCAGATGGGCTTTCTGCTAACACTTTCCATCCTAGACACATTTCTACGAGAGAGCAGCAGTGGCTGTTCAAGTAGAGGTGGCCTTTATCAGGATGAAAGAGATGCAAGCTCATCTTGGAGTTATTGATGTGCTCTCATTTCTACGGAGGCTTCATTATTTTTCAGCTTTCTTGCAGACCCTAATTGTATGGTTCTTCCACTCTGGTGCTCAAAAATTTCTTCCTGAAACAGATGAGCAAAAAAATAAATGCAATTTTCGTAACTGCTATCGATGAGATTTTAACGGCAACAAGGAAAGCTCGTTGAAATCCTGCCTGGCCAAAGGAGGGGCTGCCAGGTCTTCTTTTCTGTGGCCTCCCAGGGCAGCTGGAGGAAGGCGTTGTGAGACACCAGAAGCTGTGTAGGCAATGGGGTGTCCCCAGGATCTTCTCCGAGGTTTCAGATCCCTTGCGGAGGCTGCATGTGGGACTGTAGTTATTAGGCTGCTTGGCCTGGGAAGACATCTGGCTCTCCAGGCCTTCCCACTGAGCTTCTCAGACTGGAGCAAGGACCGCAGATAAGGCGTTGGCGCTAAAAATGAACTCTTTTCTGTAACAGATTGTGGAGAGACCCACACAGCTGACAGCACAACACACAGCAAAGCATATAGGTAAGCAACTAGAACACCCAAATGTTGCAGTCTTCAAAATTATAAAAAATCTCTACTCTTCATCCTGGATGAAGGTCTCGAGACAATCCAGAAAAGACCCTAACAATAAGGGACCCAAATGTGAATCCACTGGATATGACTCTGTAACGGGTTTGCATTTATGGAGACAAGGAGCTGACCCTTCACATGCAAAATGTTTTACACATGAACTATTACCATGCCAGTCAGTTCCACTGTTTATCTCATTCCTCTAATGTATTTGCATCTATCTTCTAAAAAGCAGCAGGGGCAGAAATAGTCATCAGTTTCTCAGCTGCTGATCAACGATGCGAAGTTCCCGTACGCATAATTATTTCTGCAGACAAGATGCAGCACACGTATGAGGCCGCATGCATACACATACATGTACCAGGTATGGCCATGCCAGATCACTGGTTTACGAATATGCAGAGACAGACAGAAGCAGCCTTGGGCTTGCACAAATTCCTAACGTGTTCAACATTTCCAGAAAAGATCTGCACAGAAATGAAAAGCTTAATCTAAATTCAATTCTGGATACCCCCAGTGAATTTGCTGGAGCTATAGGACAGCTGGATATATATGTTCCTCTTTCGTATATGTTCCCATGCTCACTCAAGGTGTGGAGCACATGGGACCAGACCAACCACATGAACATAATCCCACTACGGTTAATAAGACCAAATGAGTCAAAGTGTGTGATGTCTTACAAAGCTGAACCCATTTAGGGTTGTTGGGAGACAAAAATAATCTGAACAAAGTAAACGAACCAAATAAGATAGTCTCCATTTAATGCTACAGTTAGTCTATTACTTGAAATAATAGCTTTACCCATTTGTGGAAAGGACAAAAGGATTATTCACAAAAGAACATAATTATTAAAGATTTGGTAAATTAAAAAAAAGAAACTTCTAGTTACCAAAATATTACCACTAGTAACTAAATTACTGTTCAGCAGGAAGTCAGTGTTTGCCCTTCTACCCTTCATAAAACTATTTCAATCGGAAAATTCAGCAAAGACCTCTGCAAATGCACCTGCCCGCATGAAACTCGTACTGATGGGAGACCTGCAGATAGTTATGTAGATAAAGATAACAAAGAGCACAAAACACTGACTTTGGATGGGCAGACCGAAAACTGACACTGATACAGTTGAAGGCATCCTAGAGCAAATCAGCCGCTGGGTTACTTGCTTTGTAACCCAAGTAGGAGATATAGTTTGTCTGGCCTACCCTCAAAGGTCTTCTCAAGCAGTAAGTAGGGCAAATGAATCACATGATGCAAACATGCAAAACAAAAAGTTAAATATTAGCAATGCTAACTTGAATAGGAGCATTTATTCCACATAAACTACACCGTCCGAGGTGAGCCAGCCAGCAGATACGTCCCTTTCACCTGAGCAGAAAAGTGCAATTTGAAACAGCAAGTCTTAGCGTGATCTCTTTGAAATAAAATTTCAGTTCTGATTTTGATACTGAATCTATCCTGACTGAATTCCTTCATGTCTCTGTGGCTCAGGCTCATCTTCTGTAAAAAGGCGGAATGACGACTGAACACGCTGTTGCCATCCCAGGCAATGGTACATTATGGCAGACAGAGAAAAGGGATCATAAAGACTCTTTAGAACTGCTACAATAAAACCTCCACAATTTAAATATTTAAGTAAAATTTGGTTTGGATAAGTAACACTAAAAATGTTACGTGTAGATCCAACTAGACTTTTTCAGCCTCTCGTGTTATTAACACCAGTCCTGCTACAGATCCCCGTAACATCCCTCTGTTACCATCTTACCCTATTGAAAACAGACTATTTGTGCTCCTTGCCCTCCCTCGTAGAAACTGTCTTCGCTGCCACTGTTAGCCAGGAGTTACTATATTTGATTTCTTCCCTGTGAACAAGAGTAAAAAAAATAAAAAAGACCTCCTGACTTCAGCAGCAGCACCGCTGCGATTTAGCAGCACCCTCCCTACTACAGCCTGAATGTCAGCAGCAGCCCACTCCCCACCGAGCAAAGCAGCCCAGCTTTAAAGCATCTCGTTGCCTAAGTTAGAAACTCCTGTGTGTGAGTGGGAGTCAGCTGGGGCGAAACTCAAACTACCAGTGCAATGAAGACAACGCTGATTTTCATCTGCTACAATAATTCCCCTTCTTGTAACAACACATTTTCCTGAACAGCTTCTCATAAGGGGTTTTAAGATTGCATCAGTTAGATTTCTTTTGTCAAGTCTTTACTAAAGGTTCAAAAAGGGCCAGGAGACCGTGGGCAAGGAGGGAAACGGTCTGCATCATCCTATCACTTTCCTGCAAAATACTGCATTTGAATACAATTCAGCTATTTTGTCCTTACGTCCTTCAGAACGCCTGAGTAACCAACACAGAGCTGACACCTGTTACTTTTTCAGAGTAGTACTGCATTTGTCATCTCCTACTTCTGTTTAACAAGAAGGCATGCGCTCAGTGTCTTTGATGAGGACTATTATTGCAAAGAACGTAACCAGCTTTGCCTGCATCTTCTTGTCCTGAAACGTTCCTGTTGCTGCTAGATAATGGAATAAATCCAAGATTTCCATGTGAGTTCCTGTTTCCAATCCATCAGCGAACAGTGTGTTCTCGTGTCTTAACTATGTGCCCTTCAAACTGCCTCCTAAATTGCAGGCATTGGAGCTCCCTTCATATTTCCTGTTCTTCAAGATGCCAGTTGAGCTGGGATGAGCTCTGGCATCTGCCACTTAAACACAACCTTTAGTAGAGTCTAAGCAGTGAGTAGGTTTGGTCTGGGATAATGAGCCTGAATTTTAGAAACCGAAAAAGGGACACAGACCTCTCCCATATGCCTTTAAACCTGCATATAAGATTTTTTTTCCATCTCCCTCTCTGAAGTTGTAGTCCTGAGAACATCCAGCATTTCATGGCAGGAGGGTCTATGCGTTGGGTCATGTAACCCAACACGGGACAGAAGTCTGCTCGGTTGCAGGTGAGCTGCCACTTAATATACCTTTTAGTTATCCAAATGATTGAAACACAAAACTTCTGCCAGCTCAAGTTAGCTAATTAACAGCTTTTGGGAGGAGAATGCTCTTAATGTATAGAGCAATATCATTTTACAAATAAAGATAATGATTTCCCAGGAACTGCTTAAAACTGTCTATGCTAAAGAATAGTTTTGATAAGCTACGTTTGCCCTAGGATGTATGTCAGGCCAGCTCTTGTCACAAAAACCTTCAAAGTGAACCAGCTCTACATTTCAAGCCTCACCTATTTCTGCCTCATTTTCTTGCCACAGCAAGCAGGGACACTGGCTATGGCAGGGTCTGAACACGGGGACTGAGCCGCCACGCACCAGTGGCGTACCCATGCCTTTCTCCTCCTCCAGGCAGGAAAGACATGGTAGCCACACGGAGCTGCTGTTAAACTTAGGAACAGACTTTGCTGAACTTAGCCTACTTATCACTTCTAACCTCGCTTTTATCTGCTCAGCGCTTCACACCTTCCCTCTGCAACCTCAGCCTTTTGCTTTCAGTCTCTCCTTATACCTTGATAACTGTGATGCTAATCAGAATATGGGAAGATAAGAGTTAAGGAGGATTTAGACAGAAAACCCTGAGGCTGGCCAGAAGAACAAGCGGGTGACAGGCAGATTGTTTATTTAAGGAATCAATAACAATTTAGAACCTTAAGGCAGTATGATGATCATAAAGTGAGGCTCCCTTTGTAGTTGTAAGTTACTTTCACAACATCTCGATGGGAGGGATCAATATTATCAGAATTGTACAGATGGAAAAATAGGTTTTCTAATCCCAGTTGTGGCCTCTTCATCATAAAACTGTGGGCCTACCCATACATCAACGATTTTTTCCATGGCATATATACATCTATATGCCTCTATGTGCCACATCACCTCACGCACTAACTGAGTATAGCATAGCTGTCACCACCATACTGGTACAGGTCTAACCAGGCATGGAGGCACTGCAGTGTGAACTGACGTGCTGTAGGCGAAGCGCTGCTCCGAGAGCAATTTCCCCATGGTTATAACGTATCAGGAAGGAGAAAAAAAAAAACGCAACAACTCATTTGCACATATAAGGTTTTTTTCCTCGGCTAGAGGAATGCAAATGCCGTGCAGCCTTTTCATTGTCTCCAACGGTTTGGCTGATTATCGCATCTCTAATTCCAGTTCACACAATCCACACAGCACCTTCTTATTATGGATGTGCTGCTGACATGTACAAAGACTGATTAGATAGTTAGACACAAGCCAAGGAAATACTAAATACACAACTCCACTTTTCAGAGAATTATTTTACTACAGGCTCTTGTGTGCACGGTTGAATACATCTTCATAGTTTGATCTCTGCCCTTTCTTAGCAAAAAAAAAAAAAAAATCCAGCTATTGAATTAAATCTTCCAGACAGATAAATCACATCATAATATTTTTCAGGTTTATCATTTTCTCGCCTGCTAGACAGTGAACTCTTCTTGACTACCGTTATTACAGCTCTTACAAAGCTGTAATCTTCCTAATCCTATACATGGACCAAGAAATGTTTTTCCCCTTATATACATGTCCACCTTGCCAACGTACCCATTCCTTGCAATGAGTATAGGAGAAAATTACACCATGAAGGCCAAGCACACTTATTTTCAGGTAAGCAGCCACTTGGGTGGCCAAGAGAATTCTTCTGGTTACACGGCAGAGGGGTCTGGAGTTGAAAGCCTACATAAATAAATGGATGGGCTGCAGAATAAAAATATTGTTCCTTTGGGTCAAGTTCTACTGGTCAGGCCCCAGGGTGGCATCCATCGTGGCCGTGTCCTGTCTAACTGGTCACTTATGGGCTGTGCTGAAAGGCAACTTCTTAATGCAAATGTGCAGACTGAGTGCTGGCTATACACTGCAATAGACGACCATGGGTTTCTACTGACCAACCTCAAAGAGGACTCAATAAAACTAGAAAAGATACAAAAAAGGCTGATAAGGTTGATTGAAGGTATGGAGTAACTCTTCAGCTTAAGAAAAGATGACTGCACGGAAAGGATATGACAAAGGTCTGTAAAATCAGGCACGGGATGGAGATGGCAAACAGGGAAGGGAGCATCAGATGAAAGTAGCAGATGGGAGGCTCAAACCAAACACAAGGAAATACTTCTGATATATTACATTCTCAAACAGCAAAACGGGTGCCACTGTAGGCGCTACAAGTTTTGATTTGAAGCGCAATTGGACAAGGTCATGGAAGAAAAACCAGTGAAGCTCTACCAAACACCAGCTTTAGCTCAGGATGTGAGCCACAAAGTGCTGGAGGCTGGGAGAGTGTAATGGGACACATCTCCACGTTCTTGTCCTGTTCTTATACTCCTCCCTGTACCTGTGTTACTGGCAACTGGCACAAGAAGAGACTGACCTGGATGGACAATGGTCCTGACCTGGGACACCTGTTCTTGTGTTCTAACTGAAAATGAATTTCAAAGCAGTAAAGTAACGTAACCTCGCACCTAAGCAGAAAGTGCCTTTATTCTAGTGCCATCCACACCATGATCATGATAAAACACTTACTTTTCTACAGCCTAATCTTTACCATTTGTAAAATGATACTAACCGTACTCGTCTTCTAAAGATACTCCAAGATCTACAACTGAGCAAATAAAACAATGACAAGGAGTTAATCACGTTGTTAATCAAGACCTCTCAGCCACCTAAGAGTGTCAATATGTGCTGGTGCTCAAGTCCAAACAGTCAAGGGTCTGTGACGAGGCCTTAAAACAAGATGTAAAAAGACTTCACGCATTAAATTTGATTTTCAGAAGCTATTGGTTATGAGATGTTACCACCAGTGGCAGGATCAAACCTAGTGGATTCCTGACACCTATCAGGAATGAAGGTGAGGAGGAAAAAGCAAGCTGGAATTGCACTGCCTGCAATGCAGAGGAGATGTATCCCAGTCATCTTCAAACACAACACTTGGGTAAGTCATGTCAGCACAGCTGCAAAACTTGCCTGGGAAGCAAAGTGAATTAGGAACTCCATTACAGTGCAGTTAGGAAGCTACTATTCTGCTTTAAATTAGCTATTAGCTAACTTAAAGTTGGCTTCTGTAGAGTTATTTTGCACAGCAGGGACTGCACTCATGTCTGCGTGGTCACCCAGGGTTGAGGCAGTGCCGTGAAGCTACCTTGGCAGCTGTGCAGCTGCAATGAGAGTCATGCTATTCCCCATCCCTGCACAAAGGAAAAACTTCCGCTATTACTATTTCTTCATTCTAACTCTATTCTAGTTTAAGATGACTTCCCCCCTCATGTATGTAGCCTCATAGCTCTAATTGTCAGCTGAGAGCATGCACACCAAGTGTTATCATTCCAGGTCCAGACCAGCCACCAGCTGCCTCCAACAGAGAAGCAGCATCTCTTGATCTCCCAGGCAGTTTTGTAATTAAATTTTAAAGAGTGCTGCTCACTCATGGTTTTTGTAGCAGGCTTTCATGTCAGATGGCGGCTCCCTCCCATAACATAATCATCTCTCTACGAGTCTCCTCAGTTAGGATTAGTTTCACCAGTCTTGAGTATTACAGTTTTTGTGTATTAGTCTCCTACGTCTCAAGGTTAGTTTATGCTCTTGAGATTTCTTGTAGGGAACTTGCTGCTTCACTTCGTGCTCCGAATCGGACTGGTGTTTATTTGGGGAAAATTTTGTAACGATTTACAATAAGAAGACTCTTGTTTTACAACCCTTCAGTTTTAAGTTCAAATAGACATCACACGGCCTCTAGTTTTCCTGTTACCGCTGCCAGGAAGGATCTCCATAAAGTTTTAAAGACGGACCTGGCTGATAGAAAACTCTGGTATCCTTTCAGGAAGGAAGAAAATAAACCCAAATCTGACA
Organism: Steatornis caripensis; assembly: GCA_013398225.1. NCBI lineage: Eukaryota > Metazoa > Chordata > Aves > Caprimulgiformes > Steatornithidae > Steatornis > Steatornis caripensis. Next base: position 446,387 of record VZSC01003376.1, on the reverse strand, counting down.
GCAAGAGAAACTTGTCACCTGCTCTGGGGGAAGGAGGCGAGCTTTATTGCAGCTCAGTGAAAGCAGCAGTCTCTGTAGAGACAGAGGAAACACTTCTAACTGGCTTGCCAGGTAAGTGAGGTAAAAATCAGTTTACTGTCATGAAAACAATGTATGGGGAGAATACTGGTACCAGGAACTCTGCTCATTCCTACAGCAAATTTTGTATCTGTGCCAAATCTCCTGCTAGGCTGAAGCTGAGAGTAAAAGCACTAAACATGCCATTTGTTGGCAATAACTCCTGCGATTCCGGGAAATACTGGCCATTTGGTGTATACAGTGCTATCACCTCCAGCAATGGTAACTTACATCTCCAGGTGACTCAGCTGACTATGAACGCACAAGTCTTTGAATGAGCGTGTACAGTGACCAAGGTTCATTTGCTCTCGCCTCCTTCTCATTAATGGCTGTGTAGTAGCGACAGTCAGCCAAACATGCACGTCGATGAAGCTCTTCCTCCCCAAAATACAGTGACAGAGGGCCAGAGTCATGCCTGGGGTAAACTTCAGGGCTTTGTATCACTGGATCTTTTCAATGAATGATTTTCTTCTGTTTGAAAGAACTACATTTCTGTTTTCACACCTCCATGCCTGCTGTTTGGGAATACACTTAGGATTTCTAATTACTTTGCAGCGCAGCTCCAAAACTGATTAAAAAGAGCACCCAGTGAAGAGGTGAAGAATATGGGTCAGATCCCCAGATGGTGTAAAAGCAGTGGATCTCAAATGAGGTTAAAAAATGTAATAAGAACTAATTCTACTTTTTTTTTTTTTGCCTTGTAATAACATGCTTTAAGCTTGAAAAAAACGGTGGGAGTTGGGGGTCGGCAGTATCTCTCACCCTGCCCCTCTGCACAGGTATTCTCCTGAGATGGTGCATGTCCCTATCGAAAGCTGCTTATCTTAGTTCCAGGAAGATGAATTAAATGTAAAAAATACAATTCATAATACTAAATAAAAACAAGAATCAGAATATACAGGGCAGGGGCAGTTAAGTGCCTACACATTTCAATTATCAGCTATGCCTGCAAATTGTCAGCCCCAAAAGATCATTAAAATAATCTGGCCTTTTATCCAGAGCTTGCTGATTGATAATGCTGAAAACATTATGCTAACTCCAGCCGTCTCTGGAAGGTAATTTAACCCGTTCCAGAGCATCATACATACTGCCTGTGATATATGAGCTATCTTCATGCAAATTTGGTTATTTTTCCATCAAAGGTATTTTCAGTTAATTCTGTAGCTCTTTAACAAGCTTTTCATCTTCTTGCTATTTTGCCTTCACACCTACTGCCCTATCTTCACAAGGATTTATTCCATTCCCTTCAGATCTAAGCAAAGGCTGGGTTTGGAGGAAAAATAAGATCAAGTATCATTTGCACTTCCCTTCAGAGGTCCTTGTCCCTATGGGTGCCAGAACGCTCAGCTCACATTAACTTCAACGTGAGATGATGGCGACCTCACTAACAGCATTCCACTTTTTTCACGTTTGAGTCCTTCACAGATTTCTGCACATACCTGTAACAATTTCATTAATGAGTAAGGATTTTGGTAACTTACACAGAAGAGCACAGAGAGCTATCAGGTCTCATGACAGACCTGCCGATCTGCTTACTCGAAAGATAAGATCCTTTACATGCCTTAAGCGATCCAAGCAACATCCCACATGGTTTTCAGCATCCCCTGTGTGCTGGGTGATAACTGCAAACACATCCCTCTGATAAAAAGCAATGCATGCCCTTTGCTAAAGCTTCAAACCCACTGATACGATGGGGTTTCTGGATTGAATAGCTTCCCCTCAAATATTTGTTTAACATGATAGATTATTTATAGGAGGTTTCAAATGCTCCAGCCTTCAGTCAATAGCTGACTCTACAGCTTTCACTATCACTGCCTCTTTTGATTTCCTTTGGTTTTCTTTCCTTGAGATCAAGGTGATCTATTTTTAGTGCAGGGACTGGTTAAGTGAGGAGTTGCTATAGTGACAGATAGCTGATACAAACCAAGTCCCACTGCAATTCCTGCAGCTGGTAAATGAACACCACTCAAAGTGGGGCAGCAGCCAGGGATGCCCAGATACTGCTCAGCTCACAGTGGCATTAATACCTGCCCACAACTCTCAAGGTCATGCTTAATGTATATGAAATGGCCAGAAGGCAGCCTGAGTGCCTTCTGTAGGAAACACACATCTTCCTGCCTTTGTTGTCCCAATAAATGAATCAGTGTTCATCCTGCACTTTGCAGTGGTCGTCTTCTGCTGGTCTCCTGATACAAATCTGCCCCGGCCTGAGAAGTTATTCTGTTCTTGAAAATTTATCAAAACAAGAGCAGTTGTATGCAAATGTTGAGAGTTGGGTGGGAAAAGATGCACAGTCAGGATATTTGCAACTTCAGCTTTCCTTGCAAATGAACAGCTGAGCATTACAGAAATGTTGGTTGGAAAGGACGTCTGGACGCCACTTCTCCAATCTCCCACTCAACACAGGTCTGGTATCAACCAAGATCAGGTCAGCCATGACTCTGGCTCGCTGAGTCTTGAAAACCTCCAAGGATGGAGAGGCCACAACCTCTCTAGGTTACCTGTGCCAGTGCTGCACCACCCTCTTGAGGTAGTTTTTGCTAACATCCAGCCTAACCCTTCTCAGCCACAAACTCTTCTCTTTTATTCCTTCTTTTACCATCTGCCACCAATAAGAAGAATTTGGCTCTGTCGCCTTTGAAACTGCCCTTTAAGTAGTTGCAGCCTCCTATTAGATTCCCCCTTAGCTTTCTCTTTGCTGGACAAAAAAAGCCCAGTTTCCTCAACCTCTCCTCACAGATGCCAAACATCTTCTCTAGGTCCCCAAGCACGTTGGTAATCCTCCAGGGAAACCCTCCCCAGTTCCCCAGCATTTTTCTGATGGGGGACCAGAAATAGGACACCCTATTCCAGGTGCAGGCCCACCAGCACCAGGTGGAGGGGGATAATAATCTCCCTTGACTGGATTGCTCCGTTCCTCCTAATGTAGCTCAGTATGTGGATCACCCTATTGGTAATGACAGCACATTTTTGGATCATTTTGCAGATGATATCCTCCAGAACCCCCAAGTCCTTCTCCCTGGGAGTCAATAATCAGTGCCCAGCATGTACTGCTGCACAGGCTCATCTCTCCCACCATCCATGTCACTAATGAACATTACCAGTCCCCATACTGATCCCTGGGTGTTGACCATCCCAAAATTCAGGTACGTCCCTTGGGAAATGTCAACATTATTCCAGCTTCTCAACCGTTCAGCTGAGTTCTTGTCTCAAGGAGACTCTTGCAATCCTCACCTCTGAATACTCACCCAACTTTTGTTGCCACTATTGCTGCAAGAACCTCTCCGTTGGAAACTTTTCATCTCCCTCATGTCTCCAGTTGACTTTCCATCTCATTTCTCCCTCATCTGTATTTCTCAAATTGATTTCTTGCCCTATTCTTGTTTATTATCTCTAATTATACTACATACAAGCAGCAGAGATGTCATAAATCATCTGCTCCTCTCCAGGAGCATCGCCCGCCAGGAAAGGCAGGATTGTCGCAAGAATCCTGTTTATGCTATCGTAATTCTTGCACTGACCAAAATAAAACCGTGGGGCCAGATGGGCAGGATCTGTCAAACAATCCGGTGACTGTAGCTCCGAGTGTGCTAAAAGGGTCCTTGTTACCCACAGAGAACGCAGCACTGGGAAGCAGCTGTTTTCTGATGCCTGGAAAAAACTCTGAAGAAACAACAGGATGCTCTTAATTAATGTCAGCTAATCCTATCATCCCTCCTCCAGCTAAATCACCCCAACTTGATCAAAGGAGGAGCAGAAAAAACGACAGGACGGGAACTCTTCAGCGCAAATGTGCGATGCAGCCCTGGGGTCCGCCCTTAACCCAAGTAAGGCTGCGTGACCTTTCCGGCACAGAGAATTCACTCCTCTAAGCCAAGCCTGCCAGCCGCACAATGATATCTCACAGAACAGCCCTTCATCTCTCGAGACCTAAGCCTTCGTGTTTCAGTACGACTCTGTAATGACAATAAAATGGCTAAAACAATTTTGAGGCGTTAAATCCCATCGCTCTGAGCACTTTTAAGTCCTTGAACTGTTTTTAGGTTGGACAAGAATAAAGGTGAAAGCAGAAAACAGCTGAATCCTGGTAATTCCTGGGATTTGCTGATCCAATAAACCTGACAAACAAACTGCCTTAACAACATCTTTGAAATTGCAGTCTTGGGCAATTCACTGAAACTTTGAGTCAATAGTCCAAAGTATTGATTTCTAATTAAATGAAAGTACCCACCTACTTAAATGCTACTGTCAAGTGGAATTTTAGGCTGTGAAAACAGATCCGGGCTTGAAATTTGCTTTTAAAGCCTGGCAACAGGATTTGTAATATAGATGCATGGGAGTATAAAAAAATTGTGGTCTAGATTAGCACATTCAAATCAAGTAGAAAGTCAGTCTAGGATAACATCTTCTCATATAGATATTCTCCTGAAAGTCAGAGCCCTTGAAAAGTGCAAGTGAAGCAGGGGAAAAAAATGATCCCTATGCTGCTCCCAACTGGTGCAGTAAGAATGAGGGTGGATAGCCAATTCCAGTGAGTTTTGGTACGTGGGTTGTAACCCTCCCGCATCCATCATGAAGGCAGTCCAGGCTGCGTTCATTAAACTGAGGTGTCATATATGAAAGTGTTATCTACATTACTTTCTTTTCACCTCAATAATTACTCAGATAGATAGTTAATTATATCACAAGGTAACAGAGGTAGTGTTCCAGCCTTATATACATGTCAGAAGTGACCTGTGACCTGAAGAAGTGGAGGATGGAAAAAGAAAATCTTCATAAATGCATAAATATTGTCTGCTTTCAGAAACAGGCGGCGTCTGCATCTGCTTTCGCTCGCAGTCAGTGGATACAGGCTTCCTTCTGTCTCAGTTTTTCCTTTTCCACCTCAATGAACCCCTCCTCATACTTGCATTTCACAGCTTTACCTAGATTCAATCCCCAAATCTGCTTTTACTTTCTCTCTGTCTTTTAGGAATAACATTCATCCTGCTGTTCCAAATAACATCACTTGAATAGTAGCAGAAAGACAGTAAAAACCTGAAGTCTCTATGCTGCTACTGCATCTCATGGACAAATACCTGCACCCACAAGCACCAACACGGGCCGTAACCACACAGACTCCTCCCAGATGGGAGCTCTCCTTGCCCAAAACCTGTCCAGTTTGTAAAGCAGCCTGCTAAAAGGGTGGCTGGCCTGGCTGGTCTCACCCACCAAGTTGTTGACAACAAAACGTCAATGCTGAGTAACTCAGTCATTTATAGTAACATAGGTATTTTTGACCAAACTTTGCGATGAGATGCACAGGACTGGGAAGAAGTGTTGGTGGGCAGGTTCATTTGCAGCACTGATGCGTAAATTTTGCTTCAAGAGAACATACTGTATTCTCACGTGTATAACCTGCCCTTCAGATAAAAATAACTTTCTTTGAAAATAAATTGCTTGGAGAATTTGCATTCTTGGACAACTCACTGTGAGGGCAAAGAGTCTACAACTTCTTTCAGCCCACAAAGGGCTGCAGAGGAAGGATTCTGCTGGGCTCTGCACCAGGGAGGGAGCGACGCAAGAGCGTGGGGCAAAGCACTTTTTGCTCCATATACCTTCATTCCAACATTTCAATTTCTACCACATCACTGGAGGTTTTCTGGCTTTATCACTACCTGAATTTACTGGTACCTGCTTGAAAATACCTTGCTGATTTTATTGCTTCACGGTCACAGTCCTTTCCCCCCCACTCAGAGTTCTTCAAAGCTGCGTACAAAGCTGGGATGTGCCAGAAAGCAGCAGTACAGTGACTATAAGGAAGCAGAAAATGGCAAAATAAAAAGTCTCAAACATTTCATCAGGCTCACCACCAGTTTTCTTCCTCCTCACAACCAACCGTAGAAATTTCACAGCTTCCAGGTCTCAGAGCTCTCTGTAGTACAAGATTAATTGGTACTGATCAGCCAGGGCTGCACATTTTCTAAAATCACTGTCAGCTCAACAGAGCATGAAAACCTGTAGAGAAAATCATTAACAAACCAAAGCGATCTCAGTTTCTCATGCCCGATCTCTGATACCACTTTTCAGAAGCAACAGGATTTTGCTCTTTCAGTTGGTTCATGGCAGCCGCTGGAACATGCAGTGACCTCCTCACTCTCATTTTTTTCTCTAGAACGTTTTTCACCATGATTTCTCCTCCACTGCCTCGTAACAGAAATGTCCCACCAGAATAATAAAAAAAAAAAGGACATCCCAGCTCTAACCGCTTCTCCATCCTCCTCCCACATGTTTTCTGTCCCTTCTCAGTGCAACTACCCGCCACTCTGCTTGTGCTGATAAACGATGATATGAGCCAGGCTGAAGTATCCCCTGGATTTTCATTTGCATTTGGCGAGGTTGTGAACTACCTGCTCTTTGGTTTGGTGTAAATCCTTGCCCACGGACTACTGTCTGAGCTGGTCGCATGTTAACTCCATGCGGTGAGCACTGATGCAGTCACCACATCTTTGCTGTTGGGAAGGAAGAGTGTGATTTCTTCGTTTGACCCACGATCCACACTCACTCCCAGCTCCAGGTGTCTGGGAAGGACAATGGCAAGTGATGGAAGAAGACCTCTGCATTTTTGACCGAAACGGTTGAGTATTTAAAGATACTCTAAAATATGGCACCTGCCAGACCCACTCTAGAGACTCAGTAGCCCTCCATCAGACAGTGTTTAGCACGGACATGGGATAAAACACGTGCATGAGTGCCACCAGTGTGGCTACAGAAGGTTATGGAGTGACCTGGGGACAAGCCCCTGCCCTTTGCACTGGGACTGCGGATTTGTGTACAAGGCTGGGCCGAAGCGTGTTTGCACATGTGTGTATTGGGGTTTGAGTCATTCAGCAGGCTCACTCCTAATTTAGTCCTAATTTGCACCTAATTATTACAGCTGGCAGCGAAATTGTCCTCAAGAGTGTTATTGAGGTGGGACAGGTCTGGGGCCCAGGGGTAGCACTGGGGTTTGCTTGGAGCCTCTTGGACCCGGCTTGTCAGGGCTCAGCTTTGGTCCCTGCTGATTAAAATCCACAGCAACAGATCCCAAGAGGAGCAGCACGGGCAAGGAGAAGCTCCTGGGCATTTCCACGTGGCTAAAAGCCTCCAAAACGAGCAGTTTGAGGCTAAATGTGTGGGCACAAGGCAGCGCTGGGGATCATGGCAGGCGCATGTGCTGCAGAGCGGTTCCTTTGCTGGGCACTCGTGGCTCGGGTAGGAAAGAAACACTTTTAACATTATACCTTTTGCATGTGTCATTTAATCCTTCACGGAATAGATGGTGTCCTTTAAAGGGCAGAGCAATTAGCTTCACTGAGGCCAAAAAGTTGTCCCCTTCAGAAATGCCACAGAGCCTAGCTATTTACAACACACCGGGCCGCAGCAAGACCCCGCAGGCAGAGAAGCTGCCAGCAGCCCTGCACAGGCGAGCAGCAACTGCAATAGGAAGGAGGAAACTCTGCAGTGGTGATCCAGAGGTTGGAGAAATTTTGGGTAATCCCAGTCCTCAGCCCTGCCAAAATCATGCTGCATAAATCAGCTTCCCTGCTGTTTGGTGGATAGCTCAAGCTTTGAGGTCTTTCTGTTGGCCGCTCCTCTCCCAGAGCAAAGCTGTGGGCTCTCTGCCTTTGTCCCACAGCTCTCCTTGCGCTCCTTTGCTCCTGGTGCTCGTTCACGCTTTTCTCCTTCCTGTGTCCGTGTGCTCTCTGCTTCTGTTTGGCCATACTAAGGTCTCCTTTTGCTGTTCACTTGGCATGAAAAGACTGTAAGGCTCCAAAAACATGGAGCTACAGGTATGCCCTGTAGCAATGCCACCCTCAACTTCTCTACCAGGATGCGAACGTCTGCACTGCTGCAGAGAAAGGATAGGGCGTAGCTTGATTAATACACAGAAGAAAGTACTACTTGATAACTTTAATTGCAGTGGCCTGATGGTATCTACACCTGGAAAGATGAGAAGCTCTGCTGGCCCAATTCACAGGACTCTTCCTTAGCACACTTAGCACACTTCCAGAGATGGCCAAGAAAAATCAAAAATTCCAGATTCAACTAGTCCAGGTGGCAGAGCACCCCTTTCTGGGGCATCAGGAGATTTTTCCCTCTTCCTTCCTTTTCCACTTCTTTTCTGGATACAGTCCAAGCTCACTCAGCAACAGGGAGGCTGCCGTGGCAGCACGGGCACCCTGGGAGAGCGGGCCAGGAGCCCATGTTGGATTGCCATCATGAATTTCCCATCCCTGATGATAGATGGCAACTAAAGGGGATGCACCAGTGCGTGACCAAACCTGATGAGCCACCAAGTCTGGCTGCTACAAAAACTCCTGCACGCCACTAATACTGATGATAAAACCCGCCGAGCACCAGCGGTTCCCTTGAGAGCTGCTCAGAAAGAATTTATTACGTCGTAATAGCTATGAGATACAGATTAAATATAGCAAATAATGCAAAGCTTTTGTTTTGGCATTTCCCTGCAAATAATTAAGGCCATTTGGGAGAAAAAAACCCCAACAACCAAAACAAACAAACACCATTTGCAAGGGTTAACCTGTTTCCCAAAAGGAATCCAGACTCCGCTGGGATGACAGAGCCAATCCCCACAGCAGCGCAACTGTGGAAGGCTATAACCCAGCCACATCCCGTTTGCTTTTTCCCGCTCTTGTGACTTGGTAGCTCTCTGTTCATGATGGAAATGCAATGCAGGGAGCTGACCTGGTCACGCTGTTACAGGAATGCATCTGCAAAGTCTGTAGAGTAAATACTGTACAGAAAACTCTGCTTAATGCTCGCTGTGTACCACTGGAGAGGGCTACAGAGCTGGATTAATGGGAACAAGGATAAGGAGGAGCACATTTTTTGGCATTTCTGGTATTACACTTGCAACTATTTTCTGTAACCCTGTCACAAACATTACAGTTGATATAGCCAGTACTCTTGGTGCGGGACAAATTATTTGCTCCGTGAAGGAAGACAAGGACAGGGTTTAGAGTTAGACTCTGGGGAATCAGACTTGCAACGCTATGTTTGGCTCTTCCAGTAGAGAATCTTTTTACAGCTGTGGGCTATTCCCACCTCACCGACGAAACCGCAAGAAGAGGGTGAATTAATAGCTCAAAGTGCCATTAATCTCTCCATCAACAAATCACACATGTGTTTCTCCCTAGGTAAGAATTTAGGGGTTTTAACTAGAAATTTGGGAATAAATTTTACATCTGAGCAATCTGTAATCTAAATTTTCCCCTCTTCTTGCATTCTTCCTCTTACCTGTCTTTCTGCATCTTGGTGACACTGTGAAACTCCAAAGACCTGTGTCATATCTCATTCACGTCACCTCGACCTTACTACCACTCCAGCAGAAACCCTCAGATAAGTTTAGGGGAATGCAGAACAAGGCAGAGTACCTTAGGTTTAAAAGCACTTAACTGTACAAAACAGGAACAAAAGGAGATGCACTCGCAAGGAGGAAACCTTAAAAACAACACAACTGACCACTCAATAAATTGCAAAAACACTAAATAACAGAAAAACTAGATTTCTGGGCAGCCTCCCATCTGTCAACAGCAACTCCCCATGGCTAAATCTGTATGTACGTCTCCACACCATCCATACGGCCCAAGACTACTCATCCCGTCGTCATTCTGCTGGATTTAACACAGTGACTCCTGACAGAAAAAAAGAGCCTTGCCTACCTGTTGTACGAGTCAGCCTCTCTAAACTCTGCTTTATCCCTCCGATTCTGTATAACATCAACTTTAAACCTCTTTGTCACAGGAAAGAATCTCTCAGCAGCACTCGTGGTCTTCAGGGAACCACAGAGTCGTAAAACAGCTATGATTAGTCCATACAGGAAATGCATTAAACATTCTATTTCTCCACTATTCTTAAGAAAAAGAGCCAGATCCTGTGGAATACCCCTTGTCTCCTGGCCAGCTGATCCTTATGTGATACAGTGACTGATCGACGCACACAACTCAGCACCTGTACTACAGTTAATACTCAGTAACCAGGAAAAGTATTTGATTAACAGAGAAAGGTCCTTTAATTGCAACTCCAAAAAAATTAAAATGGCAACTGTAGTATCAGAAAGATATGTTTTTAAATGCATTACTTATCTGATTGATACGCAATTTTTCTCTACTTAAAAATCATCTTTCAATATCCAGTGTTAGCCTTAACTTAGCATTTAGTTACCATTCTTCAGTTAAAGTAACATTAGTCAACAGCCCCTTTTAAATGTATTTCATAGCATTCACTGTAAAATTTCCTGTAACATCACTCTTTTCCTAAAGGTTATATCTGATGTGTGTTACAGGTGTCAGCTCAGATGTTCATCTCTGGTGCAAATCAACACAGAAATGACCTCCACGCAACAACTGCATGATTCAGTCAATGAAATTGGGAAGTACAAAATTGTTGCTCAATTTTTCGCTATCCCCCGCTTGCTGCTCTCTCCCAATGTCCCTCCTTTTCAGATGGGTAATGCAGAGGGTCCCTACCGAACAGGCCATGAGGATCGGACTGGCGTCTCTCCGAGCTTTTGCACTGCTCCTTTCTCTTCTTGCTGCCTCTAAAGCTACCAAAACGCTTCATGAGCTGCAACATGCGCTCACACGACAGCAGCTGTTGGTCATGCCCAGGACTGAAGAAAAAAAGCAGCACGAGGGGCAAGGCAAGGTGTCACTTACACCCAATGCCCAGGTGCAAGAAAATAAAGCTCCAGAAAGACTGTGTGGCTGAAAAATATCTCCAGCTTGCCGGCAGTTTAGCTCCAAGGCGTTTGGTTGTGGTTTTCGTGGAGAGCCGCTCTGCAGCAAGCTGCCAAACCTTGCACGCCAGGCACTTCCAGTCTTAATTCCAGTGTACAGTAACTTGCCTGCAAGTGTCTGTGGACATGGGGAGAAGTTCAAAGTCTGCCCAGCTTGCAGTCACGGAGCTCTTATCCGTCAGCCGTCAGAAGCCTCAGAGACCGAAGCAATGTTTCCCGGCAGATCAGCTCATGCGGAAAAGGTCAGGAACTGCCTGATAAGCTCTCTCGTTTAAAAAATACTAGCAAAGGAGCCACAAGCCCTCTTGAAGGGAATTGTCATGTGCGGCTCGGCATGATGACTCTTTAAAAAGGCTGTAAAAGGAAACCACCCCTGGACAGACAATTCCTGGCAGCGAGCGTCCTGGGCACACTCGCACCGTGACATGACATCACCCAACTATTTTGATTCATGTGCGCTGGGTCTTCACAGCGACAGCATAGTCCAGCTGCCTGTCGATGAGCTCCAAAATGCCTGGCCCTCTGCGACTAATGATTAATGGATTAATGGGAACGAGCTTCTGCCAATTCATAAAAAGAAGGCTGATAATTTCTGGAAACAGTAGCTGGAGCAGTGGGCTGGATTTTCTCCAGCTACGTGCCCTCCTCATGCTATGCATATCTATACGCTCTGCATAGATTGCTCCATTCAAATTTGCTGTCTGCAAAGCAAAAGGCACCCAGGACAGCTGTTTTAAACACAATTGAAATCCACTGCGTGGTCTTTTCAATGAGACAAATATTCACGAGGCTGTTGCTCATCCCAACCATCCAGGGTGTATTATGTTAGGACCTGAGTCTGTACATTTAGAGCTGTTTATTTTAGGAAAGGGTTGATCAGCGTGGGCTAGATCTTGAGCAGCTGGAAAGGGGTGAAAGCATGAACGAAGGCATGATCAAACTATTGTAGCCAACCTTCCTAAGATTAGATTAAATGTTCTGTTAATTCAAAAGCTTTTTTTTTAAAGTCACAGAGCACCAGCCTTTCCTCTGGCGATCACTGGAACTTGAGGCTCAGATCTTTCAAAAATCAAACCCTATATAAGTAAGGAGAGTCTTACCTTTTTAATTCCTAGGAGGAATTAAAGGTGATATCACCTTCTTCCTCTCCAAAGAAGCATGCCTTTTTCTTTGTGCCCATGATTGCTCCTGGGAGTTAATGTCATTAGAAAGGAAAAGCAAAAACTGCAGAAAGACCTTTATCAACACAGATTTCTTGCAAGCTCTGGTCTCTCACGAAGATGGCTGTCACCAAGGCATCAATGCAAGGATGTGCCAGGCCTTCATGGACCTGGAGTGAAGGTGCAGAGATGACAGCAGGTTTCTCTGCTATCCTCAGCTACTACTATGGAGAACATTGAAGAAGACAGTACAGAGAGTACCTTTGTTCTTCCACCCAGTGACCAAAATAATAAAATTATTAACAAGAAGACAATCACCTTCCAGACAGGGCTCTCACTGAGATCCATGTGAGGAACCACAATGATTCATTCAAGGCTCTTCCCAGCCTTTCCCATCCTGGCCTGTCCTCCTACTTTCTTTCACCCCCATCTCCGTGGCCCTATTTCAGCTCTGCAAGTAAATATCCTGGTGCTTTTCAACAAAGCACAATCTTTTGCCTAGAACAGCCTGTCAGCACAGTACTTTTAGAAAGCCCTTCTCCAGCCCCTGCCTTGAGGCTCACTGTTCACCCAGTGCAAAGGCGAAGCAGGTGGAGCAGTGAGAAGTGTTGAGGGATTGGCAGGGGAAAGTTTCAGTGTTACTTCAGTATTTGTTTTAATGTAGCCGCAGGAAGTGTCGAGCTCTTCACACCCCACCACATTTACCTCTGCAAGCTTCATCTTCACTGTCCCCTCCCTTCATTCTGCCATGCTCATGCCACCACGACTGCGACAGTAGCCACAGCGGGACAAGCTCTGGCTCTCCCGACACGCACGTGTCATGGGCCAGCTCTCAACCTACTTCCACGAGACCCATGACCACCACAATCCTTTCCATTTGAAAGACAGTTCCCCAACAGCAAACCTGAAACTTCCTTGCTGAAATTTAAGCCTACTGCTTCTTGTCTTATTCATCATGCACACAGAGAACAGATTGCTCCCTTCTGCTCCGGAGCAGCCCTCGACATATTTGAAGACAGTTATCCAGTTCCCCTTCCAGTCTTTACTTGGCCAAAGACACAAGAAATGCTGCCTACAACACCAATGCAATCTGCACCTCAAGTTTCCCCTCCTTAGAAAAGCATTCTTCATTCTTCAGTGGCCAACGGACTGCTGAGAATGACTTAATGTCATCAGAAACCAAAAAAATTAAATCCCTTTTTAATGAGATAAGAATTGCTATTGCTTCAGCATGGAAACAGCCCCCATTTTGATAGAGGCCAAGGGTAAATAGTAGCCGATGACCTTTTCAAGCAGGGCCACTGCACTAGAAGGACTCATTTCCCCTTATTAAGGAAATCAGCAAGACTCTAAATGTTTCTGCACAGAGCTACCAGAGAATGAAACAAGGCTGTTTAACAACTGACTTTCACAATAAATTGTTAAAAAGAGCTTTAAGTGCTTTGAGTATGATCATTTTGTCTCCCACAGCTAATGGTCTAACAGATACTAGCACATTTACACCAGGTACTATGTCTTCTTAATGATTCCAGTGGAAGGATCTTATAAAACTAATAATAAAAAGCTGGGCTTCAAAGAGCTCCTTTGGGGCCATCTATGTTCTGGAGACTGAAAACACAAATCCCTTCCAAACAACCATGAAATGGACTCTTGTCAAGCTACTTTAAAGTCTCACAAATTAGTTACAGCATATTATGTTTCCTGAGCTGCATAAGGGTAACACCATGCCCTTCCAAAACCCATGCGCATGCTTGCTCTGAGAGGTGCCAAGCACTGGACAGCTTAATAAAATTATTTGGGAGGAAGGAGCAAGCAAACACTTGTGCACGTGTGTGAAATGCTTCCCTAGTCCTGCCGTATCTGCTAAGGGGGCCGGACCCGAGCCATTTCATGGCCTTAGAGCAGTCTCTATGCTGACAACTCACCAACCTGCCTCCAGCCCCACCATCTTTGCCCCAAATCATCTCTTTCTCTAACAGTTTTACTTCGATGACCTAGTGCCCAGGGCAAAATAGAGCCTAAAAAAGTTCTAGACCTAAAAAAGGACCCATATCTCCCAGAGATCTCTCTCATGCCAATTCTTGCCTATATCCTACCAGCCGCCTGTGAGCCCAAGCCACCCAGCAATGTCCTCCCCTGCTCATCCCAGACCTCCATCCCCTCAAACCACCTACTGTTCTTAAAAAAAAGGAGGCCAGACTGCACAAAGTAGGAAAGATAAACCTTCTTCTGCTATTTTTTTCACTGATTCACAGGGCTGCGTAAGTTTTACAGCAAGAGTCATCTGCAATCCAACCCGAAAAAGGTCCATCTGTGGCCGGGCTCCTCCTCAATGCTTCTGGCTTTTCAGTTCTCCATCTCTCAGGATAAAAGCACTCTTTGTACCCCCCTGCAGTGATTTAATGTGATTCTTCAGGCAGAAATGTAACAAAAATCTTCCTTTCTCTGGATGCAATGTGAAGATTTGTTCTACGAGGTAGAATTGCGGGTTGAGTGTTCAGATTTGGTCTCCAGATAGGAAATATAGAAAATGCCATCACACCAACAGACTGCAGCCATCATGGGCTGTCTGATCCAGCTAGCAGTTTTGAAACACAAACTGATTTATCTGTCTGATCGAGGTGCCTGTGCCGCTGTGAAAATATTTTAAATGCTGCCATTTTGAACCATATCCTCGCTTGCCTTTTTAATAGGACCTGATGTACAAATGCAGCAGCAGAGTGCAGGGCAGGCAACGGGGACCAGTTAGTCCTATCAGGTTTTATTCTGGTGTGAAAATCGAAGAAAAAATACATTCCTCCTTCACATTTAAGAGCTTGTTTAGCACAAAACAGGAAGGCTAAAAAGAATATATATCCCCCTAGTGACAATTAACTCTACAACTGGCTTCAGACTGCAAATCAGCAAAACCAAGTATTTCCCTTTCCTCGTTGCTGAGACTTTCCTTGTTCCAATTTCCTCTGGTTTTGCCATAACTCAGAGTAGTAAAGTTCACATCCACCCTTAGAAGGGTAAAGCACGAATCACATTTGCATTTCTACACGGATCACATTTCTCTGCCTTGTTCTCCTTAAAAATCTCCCTAAATTGGAATTTTTCTAAATCTCTCTCCTCAATTCTACAGACGGATGTTGGCAAAATTAAACATTTTTTATCAGTCAGTGGTGCTGGGGCATCCTTACAAGCCTCACGACACCAGACTGTTTTAACTGCAATAGCAAACTTGGAAAATATTTCAAAATAACACACAAATAAATATGTAAAAGAGAACTTTGCTCTAAAAAGAAACCCGCTCAAGACTCCAAGTGATGCAATGCACAATAACAAAAAGCCTGTTTTGCCTGAACACCATTTGCAGGCTGGTTGCACAGAGCACACAGCCTGCGTTTTCAAAGAGAAATACAAACTACCACTTTCTCCATCTGGTCCGAGTCCAGCTCACACCCCATAAAAGAATTGCAAGTTTATGACTCCAAGCTGGGCTCAATTACTTCCCATAATCATAACCAAGTGTTACACTGTAATGAGTTTTTGTCTTTATCCCCTTTTTTAATACTACTTCATGCTGCTTTCACTGTGCATTAAGAAAGATTTCAATCTCTGAAGCTGTCAGGCTGGCACTAAATTGGTTTTGAAAAATCTGAAAGTTTAATTTTACTTCTTTTTAGTGGTCCCAAAGGTGCACAGTAGATTCCCCAGAACACTTGGTAAATTACTTATAAATCACATCCTGGCGTCTTTGTGATGTTTTTCTGTCCTACCTTTCCAAAGGTTATAATATGAACCAGCAGGAATAGGAGTAATGGTGATGGTAGTGTTGGCATATTGGTGATTTCTGGTAAGAAAAACACTATTTCAGGCTCAGAGCAATAAGCTGCGACTGATAACTATGATCCTATCCAAATGATAATTTTATCATTTGCCCACACCCTACTAATAAACTGTGGTGCGTATGTTTCCAGAACTCACTTCTTTAGCAATTTCAGTTTGTAATGTGAAAAATGGAGCCATTCTTATACACACAGTAATCTGGCTGTGCTCGAAACAGCAAAACAGTATTTGATCCAGCAAGTACAGGATGTCTGGTGTGACAACACAACTCCTAAAATTTACTAAGTTCTCAGCTAAAGGAAAACATCTCAGCAGTAACTTTTACAAAAAAAAGAGTAGAGGCGCTAAAGTTCCTTAGAAGTATTTTTCTACTTGTGCTTTTCTCATTAATTCTTTCTTCTTCTATCAAGTGTTTCAACCATATCCAGCCACAAAACCTTGAGAAGGGGATAGGATTCACTGGAACATCACAAATCTCTTTTTTGTCCTCTTCTTGTTCTTTCTTTCCCATTTCCTCATTCCTCATGCAAGATGGGAACAGATTAAACGATGTTGAAGTTGTAATAGGCATGGTAGGGCTGAGCAAAATATCCCCTTCAGTTTAAATTCAAGAAAAAGTCTCTCAACCGGCACTGAATGGGTTGCAAACTGAATGATGGTCAATGAATAAAGACATAAATTACTCCAAGAAAGTGACACATTAGGGATGGCCAGTACCTGAAGAGTGAAATTCGTATCACGATCCCCCAGTGAACACCCCACAATACAAGAGACTAAGAATCAGATCACCATGACTTCACAGAACTATAGTCCTCCACCAGTTCTGCCTTAGGAGATTTATTTGGAGACATGATGAAAACTCACTGAATTAGCAACAGTTTGCAGCAATCCTCAGCTGTCTTTGGATGTCAACCCTACACAAACCCAGCCAGTATCCCTTTGTTGCACAGCCATAGCCACCACATTTGCAATTCAGAAGCTACTAAGAGCATTAGCAGTAAAACAGCCTCAAACACATTTACTGTGGTTTTAACATTCACACTGGCACGGTTACCATAAAGTACAAATTTAGTGACCAATAAGCACGTTGGAAGCAATGCTCTCATACTAAAATCTAGATAGGATGATGAGATTTCAAAACAATTTCAAGTTCTGTATCACTCTGCTCCCCACAATGAGCAGATGCATCTGGCAGCTAAAGCCAAGAAAATCGCTTATGCACAAAATAAGATGACAAGAGACTCTTTTCCTGACTCAGTAGTATTATTATCTGCTATTTTTGGTTGAAAATAATCTTAAGTGCTCCCTAACAATAAAAAAGGCTGACAGTGCAATTTGGGGGTTGACTAGTCGTACCACAAATGACCCATTCCTATGCCACAGCAGATATAATAATGACATATGTACTATATATATTATCATGCAATCATAGAATCATAGAATGGTAGG